>BHEV01010249.1:0-22871 GCA_004319985.1 Emydocephalus ijimae | reverse complement strand
CTTTCTCTACCCAATGCAAAACCCGCGCCAGACGTTTGTCTTTATTAGTTTCTCGGGCAATGTCTGATGCGGTTATGGGTATGTTTGGTAGGGTCTCTATGCTGAGGGTGCTCGTCGTGGGTGCTGGGTCAGTGTCTGGTTCAGGTAACGGTGAGCGGCTTAAGGCGTCCGCATGGGAGATAGTCTTACCAGGTCGGTGTGTGAGTCCGTAGTTGTAGGCAGCCAGGAATTCGGACCACCTTGTCATTCGGGGAGACAGAATGTTCGGGGTGGCCCTGTTTCCTGCAAGGATTCCCAGCAGCGGTTTGTGGTCGGTGATGATGGTAAATATCCGGCCATAGAGGTACTCGTGAAACCTTTTTACTGCGGCGACGATAGCCAAAGCCTCTTTGTCCAGTTGGCTGTAGTTCAGCTCCGGTTTGGTGAGGGTCCTTGAAAAAAACGCGATGGGTGCTTCTTTTCCGTTGGGGAGTGTATGGCTGAGGACAGCGCCAACGCCGAAGGGTGATGCGTCGCATGTGATGACTAGTGGCAGGGTCTCGTTGTACTGGATGAGGACGGCATCCGAAGTGAGCAGGTCCTTGGTTTTCCTGAAGGCGGCTTCCTCGCGTTTCCCCCAAGTCCAGGTAGCTGCCTTGTCCAAAAGCCTATGCAAAGGCTCCGCCGCGGTCGCCTTTTGGGGCAGGAAGACATAATAAAAGTTAAGTAGCCCCAGAAACGCCTGCAGCTCTGTTTTTGACTTGGATGTGGGGGCTTCCTTGATGGCTTTAATTTTCTTGTTGGTGGGGTGAATGCCATGTCGGTCTAGGAGGTACCCTAGGAATTCGACCCGCTCTGTGTACAGCTGGCATTTTTCCCTCTTCACCTTAAGCCCAGTTTCTTTGAATCTCGTTAGCACCTCCCTTAGGCGAGTCTCTAGTTCGGCCTGGTTGGTTGCCGATACTAGTACATCATCGAAGTATGGGACCACCCCCTTGATGCCCTGTAAGAGTCTTTCCATGAGGCTCTGGAAAATTCCAGGTGCCACGCTGACTCCAAATTGGAGGCGGTTGCATCTAAAGGCTCCCCGGTGGGTGACTATGGTTTGCGCCTCTGCAGTTTCCTCGTCGACCGGCAGTTGCTGGTATGCTTGTGCCAGGTTGAATTTCGCGAAAACTTTGCCCCCTCCCAGTGAGTTAGGAGATGCTGCACTACTGGGACGGGGTAAGCGCTTTGCTGCAAGGCGTCATTTAGGGTGGCCTTATAGCCCCCGCAGATTCTCACTGACCCATCAGGCTTAATTGGGGTGACTAAGGGGGTCTCCCACCGGACGTGGTCTATGGGTTGTAATACCCCTTGCTTGATGAGCTTGTCAATTTGCTTGTCTATCTTTGGTTTGAGTGCGAATGGTACCCGCCTTGGTTTTAGGCATTTCGGGGGAATGTTTGGGTCTAGGCTGAAGGATATAGGGGGCCCTCGGTACTTGCCTAGGGTGCCATCGAACACTTCCTGGAAGTCCCGGGCCAGTTGTTGCTCCCGGTTGGCTTCGGCGATGTGGTCTATGCCCGTGACTGCGATGCCTAGCGGTGCGAACCATTGGAGTCCCAGTAGGCTCGGTCGGTCTCGATCGACGATGGTTAAGGGAAGTCTTTCGGTGTGTCCTTTGTAGGTCACGGTAAACTGTCCTGTTCCGACTACAGGGATGCGGTTTCCCTGGTAGTCCTTGAGGATTAGTCTCTGGTTTTCTAGTTGCCTTCTCTGGATGGTAGGCACCAAGCATTTAATTTCCTGCCAGGCTACCATTGAGAGGTAGGACCCAGAGTCCACCTCCATTTTACAAGGTTCGCCTTCGATGCCTACCTCCACGTAGACCTTTCTGGCGTCTGTGGTTGTGGCGTGGCCGATGGTGACTGTCTGATGTGTCTCTTCTCTCCGCCTGGTCTCACCGCCTCGTTGGGCTCGTCCGTTTCACTCCCAGCAGTTGTCTGTTGGCCGGTCTCTGGTCCTGGGGGTGTGCTCTCTCGTCTCTGCTCGCTCGGGTCCCATCGTCTGGTGCTGTGGATCTTCTTGAGGCAGCAGACGCGCGCGATGTGGCCCTTCTTGTCGCAGTGCCGGCAAACGGAGTCGAAGAACCGGCATTCGGATCTGGGGTGGTCGCCTCCGCAACCGGCACACGCGGTCCTCGACTTACGACTTCGCCGGATGCGCTGGTCGCGGCCTGCCTGGAGACGGTGGATGTCTTCCTCCTCGTCTGACGTGCCCGAGGTGGAGTGGAGTTCGCCCTGGTGGGTGGTAGTTGTAGGTTGGGCTTCGGTCGACCTTGCAGGGTTGTTGTTTTCGGTGCAGTCTCCAGCATTCGTTCTCCGCATGCGGTCTGCTGATTGTTGGGTTGCTTCGGCGGCCACGGCTTCGGAGATGGCGTCGGCGAGAGCGATGTTGCCCTTAGCCATCAATCGACTTTGGAGAACGGGGTCCCAAAGGCCGAGCACGATTCGGTCCCGAAGGGCCTCGTTCATGTTGGAGAACTCGCATAGTCCTCCCAGGCTTCGCAGCTCTGCAACGAAATCACTGAAACTCTCGCCCGACCGCTGGTCCCGTCGATAAAATTCGTGTCGTTGGATGAGGATGGGCACGGCTGGAGTGTAGTGTTTCTGGAGCAGTGGCTCGAGGTCCTCCCAATTCATCGTAGTAACGTCAGTGGGCTTGGCTTGCGCTTTCGCCATCTTAAACACTGCGGGCCCACAGTGCGTTTGGAAGATGGCTCGTTTCTTCGGTCCCGTGGCATCCTTCAGATCGTTGCATTCGAGGAACATGTGGAATCTGTCCGTGTAAGATTCCCAGTCCTCGGTAGCGGGGTTGAAGGGGGTTGGTGGCGCGATGCTGGCCATCTCGTCGGTTGGCTGGCTTCCGTCGGACACGTGCTTCAGTTCAGGAACGGGATCCCACCTTCGTCGCCAGTGTTATGTCCGCGTGGAAAGGAAGCCAGGAGTCGGTGACTTAGAATCAGCTCTTTTATTAAGTCAGGAACCGGACTCGGGCTATAGGAAAACTTTGCGGCTTTTTATTTCCAAGCCGCGGCAGCCGCGGCCAATGGCACCGCTTTGAATCTCCCGCGATTCGAACTGACCAATCGCGGGAGATTCTTAGCGAGCCAATCGGCGCGGCTCGCCTAGCCAATCCGATCGCCCCGCGCTTTGGCCAATCAAAGCGCGGGGATCTCAAGAATGTAAATGACGGGACAGAACAGTTACATCCATGAAGACTACATAAGAGGAAACTTCATTTTGGAAGTATTTTATTCACAAGGACATTTTGAAAATATTCCCTTCATGTAATCCAGAAGAAAGGAGTGAGGGTGGAGGGACAAAGGGGTGCTTGCAGAGAAGTGGAAGCTGGCTGAAAGTTATTTTTTCAGTAAATGGAAAGAGCAACTCACAAGCAGTGAGAAAGCAGTGCATTTGCTTTCTTCTGCTAGGTAGAAGGGCAATTTTTAAAAAAATATTCTTTGGGGGAACAATTTGCAATGCTACATTAAGCACTATAACTGCTTTGCAGCAGCTCCTGTGAGAGTGTTGGGGGTGAGGGTGGTTGCACAGATGTTTAATGTGTTCTTTTCATCATGTCTGAAAACTGTTCAAAAAGAGGTTTATTTGGTTTGGGTTTAATGTGCTATGCGAATCCTACTATTGTGGTTTGTCAATCATACAGATTGTTTACTGAGGTCATCGGCTCAACTCCAGATTGCAACTGAAAACATTTGTGAATGAAGGAGACAAAAGGTAAATAAATCAAGTAACAATAGAATGAAATTAAGAGTATAGACCTCAGCTATTACACATTAGCTATTCTGGATCATTAGGAAAACAGAATAATCCTGGAAATTGCCAAGGAAAGAATGTATGTCTGAGAAATACAAGTGCAAATTGCCTAGCAGTGGGAGGGGAATTAAAACAGCAAGAAAGAAGACAGAAAATATATTGTCATAATCTGCAATGGAGGGATAAATTCTGTTATTGCAGTTTGCTTTAGTGGCATGTTCATCATCTCAATATTTCTGCTCTTTTGTACAGAAATTAAAATGAAAGCTTGTAGTAAAAACTAGAATCTCTCCACTATGCTAACTTTTTAGCTTAACCCCAGTTATTTTATCATCCTGAGAAATGGTTCATCCGAACATTGCTGATTTAAATGGCTCATTCTGCTGTTCAATATTCCATAATTTATTCAGCAGCTTAATGATGTTAATCTAATATATGTGACTGGCAGGGCAATTCTATCTCTAAAACAAGAATTGCAGCCTTAGGCTGGGCTAAAGCATATGTGCTGTTTTAAAAAGGAACTATGAAAGGATGGGTTTATGCACACGTACTGTGTTGAAGATAAGGGGCTTGTCACTTTTATCACAAGTGGGCTGCTTTGATGTGAAATAGTAAGTCAAACATGAAAAAAATGCAAAAGCAGAATAGCAGGCACACTTCTGTTTCACCATTCCCTGTGTGCAAGGTTATCTGGTTTAAACCAGGGTTTATTATTAGCCTGATGATATAATGAGCACCTCGTTCACTTTATCAGAGAGCTCTGTAACTTCATGCAATCTTCCGCACACTAATATTTTATGCTCCCCTGGACACATCTAAAGCTTATTTTAGATTCATTTAAATTTTATAGATATATTCTGTTTTTAATTCATATTATTTACATCTAGGTTTTCATAAAAAATTTTTAGATTTTTATTTTTACTCTGATGTATCTTCTATGCTTTTTCATGACTGCCCTCCTTATACTGGTCTCTGACTGTAATAAAGATTTGATTTATTAGCTTGAGATTCCTGTCTTGCATGGTTTTTTCTAAGCATTTGTAAACAGGGAGGCATGAAACAGTTGTGGAGGTGGAAGTTTTTTCAGTCTGTAGATGTGCAGTTTTAAAAGATTGTGAAGGGACAAGCTCATAAATCCCACTCTCAGTAGACCCCGATTTACAACGTTTTTGTTAAAAACTGGCACTTACTACTGCAAAAACACCCCAGAGTGAATAATGGGCTTGCTTAACAATAATAGTGTTTGCTTAATGACCATGGATTAACTTAACCACGGTGAATGGCTTAACAACCACCACTAAAAGGCATAAAATCAGGTTGGTATACACATACATAATCCACTTTATGACTGTTATAGAACTATAATGAGCAGGTTTCATTATAGTCATAAATTGAGAACTAGTATATATAAATATTTGGGCACTCCAATACTGTACTTTGCTTTATTCCTGCAGCCTGTGAAAGTGCATATTAGTAAAATGAAACTGTGTTTTACCAGCTTCACTTGTGTTGATAGAATCATAAATCTTTTCATATAAATTTCAGGCCAGGTTCAAATTATACTTGTCAGTGCCTTACTACTGGTTGGTAATCAGGGGCATAAAGCATGAGCATACAGTGATTTAGCACCATTTGAAGAAGGAGCTCTTCCAGGAAAATCGAATTTGGGGGTGGGATTTACAAAGCAGTGTGGAAAAAATGGCTACATGTACTTAATTGAAGGTTTGATCAATACAGTAGTAGAACATTCTGTTTCCTCCTTATGAATTCCCCACAAGCAGCAATCTGCTTTACTTTCTTGACCAAGGGATACATACTGAGACAGACCAAAAAGCCAAGCCTTCTGACCTTGAAATTCAACTTAACCAAAATAGCTACTAATTTGACTTGTTCAGCAGCCTATCATTTCTGAGAGATAATAATGGGAAAATAGGCACATTGTTAGACACTTCTGTCAAAGGCACAGATTAAAATAATAATGTTCCTGGACTTAAAAAAAAAAAACAAGAAAAGAAAGAGAAAATAATTACAGGCAATCCATGTAACTGTCTGTTTAGTGTTAGGTTACAATTGCATTGTGCTAGGAACTGTGGAAATTTTTTTCAGTACTGTTGAAACTTCAGTCTGTAAAGGAATGGTTTGAAATTGAAGGCAACCTGCATTCTAAAAACTAGAATGTTCCCTCATGTCAAGTGTTCTGTACCTTCATTTGAATTCTTGAAACCCCGCGTTTTGATTGGCCAAAGCGCGGGGTGATCTGATTGGTTTAGCGAGCCGCGCTGATTGGCCCGCTGAGAATCTCCCGCGATTGGTGGATGCGAATCGCGGGAGATTCAAAGTGATGCCATTGGCCGCGGCCGCCGCGGCTCGAGAATAAAAAGCCTCAAGTTTTCCCTTGGAACCAGTTCGGTTCCGGGGGCTTAAATAAAGAGCTGAACCCCCAGTCACTGCCTCCTGGTCTTCCTTGCCGACGGACACGACACTGGCGACGAAGGTGGGATCCCAAGGCTGACCCCCATCGAGCACGTGTCCACCATAAGCAAGACCGACGAGATGGCCGGCATCGCACCGCCCACGCCCCTCAACCCCGCTAGCGAGGACTGGGAATCCTACATGGACAGATTCCTCATGTTCCTCGAATGCAACAACATGAAGGACGCCACCGGGCTGAAAAAAACGAGCCGTTTTCCTGACACACTGTGGGCCCGCAGTGTTCAAGATGGCGAAAGCCCTCGCGAAACCCGCTGACATCAAGGAGATGGACTGGGATGTCCTCGAACCTTTGCTCCACAACCACTACGCCCCCGCCGTGCCCACCCTCATCAGGCGGCACGATTTCTACCGGCGGGACCAGAGACCGGCCAAAAGCAACAGCGACTTTGTTGCCGAGTTGCGGAACCTGGGAGGCATGTGCGGATTCTCCGACATGGAAGAGGCCCTACGGGACCGAGTTGTGCTCGGACTTCGGGATCCAGTCCTCCAGAGCCGACTAATGGCCAAAGGCGACATCGCCCTCGCTGACGCCATCGCTGAAGCCACCGCGGCCGAGGCTACCCGGAAGTCGGCGAACCGCATGCGGAGATTGGACGCCGGGGACCGCGCTGCGACCACCAACTCAGGACGGGCAACCGAAGCCCAACCGGAAGCAAGTCACCGCGAGACCACCACCCACCATGGCGAATTCCACTCCGCCTCCGACACCTCAGACGAGGAGGAGGAAATCCACCAGCTCCAGGCAGGACGCGACCAGCGGAATTGGCGGGGTCGTAAGTCGGGGACCGCGTGTGCCGGTTGCGGAGGTGACCACCTGAGATCAGAGTGCCGTTTCTTCGACGCAGGCTGCCGGCATTGCGACAAGAAAGGCCACATCACCCGCGTCTGCCGACTCAAGAAAGCCTACAGCTCCAGACGGCGGGACCACAGCGAGCGGAGACGGGACAGCAAACCCCCCAGAGCCAGGGATCGCCCAGCTGACAGCTGGTGGGACCGGCTGAACCTGACAAGGCCGAACCCGACGAGGCGAAGAGACCCGACGGAGGGAGGAAACCCACCAAACAATCATCATCGGCCACGCATCAACCACCAATGCCCGAAAGGTCTACGTGGAGGTAGGCATCGAAGCCGAGCCATGCAGGATGGAAGTGGACTCCGGGTCCTACCTCTCCATGGTTGCTTGGCAAGAAATAAAATGTCTGGTGCCTACCATCCACAAGAAAGGACTGGAGAACTAGACAGTTCAAGGTAACATTTAAGGGCCGCACAGCAAAGCTTCCCCTAACCATCATGGACCGAGACCGACCCAGCCTCTTGGGACTGCAATGGTTCGCGCCGCTCGGCATTGAAGTCACGGGCATCAACCACATCGCCGAGGCCGATTGGGAGCAGCAACTGGCACGGGACTTCCAGGAAGTGTTTGACGGCACCCTAGGCAAGTACCGAGGGCCCCCCATCTCCTTCAGCCTAGACCCTAATATCCCCCCGAGGTGCCTAAAACCACGGCGGGTTCCCTTTGCACTCCGGCCAAAAATTGATGAGCAAATTGACAAGCTCGTCAAGCAAGGGGTCTACAACCAATTGATCATGCCCAGTGGGAGACCCCAATAGTCACCCCAGTCAAGCCCGATGGGTCGGTGAGAATCTGCGGGGACTATAAGGCCACCCTAAATTGCGCCTTGCAACAAAGCGCCTACCCCGTCCCAGTAGTGCAGCACCTTCTACACTCACTGGGGGGAGGCAAGGTTTTTGCGAAGCTCGACCTGGCCCAAGCAAACCAACAGCTGCCGGTCGACGCAGAAACCGCAGAGGCGCAAACCATAGTCACCCACCGGGGAGCTTTCCGATGTAACCGACTCCAGTTTGGAGTCAGCGTGGCGCCCGCAATTTTCCAGAGCCTCATGGAAAGACTCTTGCAGGGCATCAAGGGGATGGTGCCCTACTTCGACGATGTGCTGGTGACGGCAACCAACCAGCGAGAACTAGAGGGTCGGCTAAGGGAGGTGTTAACCAAATTTAAAGAAACCAGGCTAAAAGTGAAGAGGGAAAAGTGCCAACTATACACAGAGTGGGTTGAGTTCCTGGGATACCTCCTTGACTGGCACGGCATTCACCCCACCGAAACCAAAATCAAAGCCATTAAGGAGGCTCCCACACCCAGGACTAGGACGGAACTGCAGGCATTTTTGGGACTGCTTAATTTTTACAATGTTTTCCTGCCCCAGAAGGCAACCGCGGCGGAGCCTTTGCATAGGCTCTTGGACAAGGCGGCTACCTGGACTTGGGGGAAGCGCGAGGAAGCCTCCTTCAGGAAAACCAAGGACCTGCTCACCTTGGACGCCGTCCTCATACAATACAATGAGACCCTACCACTCGCCGTCACATGCGACGCCTCACTCTTCGGCGTCGGCGCCGTTCTCAGCCACACACTCCCAGATGGAAGAGAAGCGCCTATCGCTTTCTTCTCCAGGACACTCACCAAACCAGAGCGGAACTACAGCCAGCTGGACAAGGAGGCCCTAGCCATCGTTGCAGCAGTGAAGAGGTTCCACGAGTACCTCTACGGCCGCACCTTCACGGTCATCACGGACCACAAGCCGTTGCTGGGCATCCTGGCAGGAAACCGGGCCACCCCGAACATTCTATCATCCAGGATGACAAGGTGGTCTGAATTCCTTGCCGCCTACAGCTACCAGCTCACACACCGACCCGGTAAGACTATTACCCATGCAGACTATTTGAGCCACTCACCGCTACCCGACCTAGACACTGACCCAGCACCCCCAATGAGCACCCTCAGCATAGAGCCATCATGTTTTTGGCAGTGGGAGAGTCCAATTTTTTCAACCAGGATCAACTCCATCCGATTTCTGAGCCAATCCTCTATCTGTAGATCCTAAAGCTGTGAACATAAAGCACATGGACATGAGCAAAATGTTCTCCCTTGAAAGTTGGAAACTGCCTCATCAGGTGGGAGACTTAATATAGCAACACTTTGTCAGCTTGCCTATGTGCATGTGTGCATTTGGATGAGCATGCACAGCCAATTCTATTGACAGTCCCAACAAATACTGTAAATACATATATACTTAGAGATGAAAATTTTATAACCTGGAGGTAAAAGAGTCTTACAATACTAGTACCATATACAACTTCCTTGAGACGGCATTCAAAATAAGATGCCAGTGAAGAGAACAACAAGCTGAACTAAAACTAAAATCTATATTTTCTGCTCGGGTGTCACATTGGTTAGAATGCAGTATTTGCAAAGTGGTGGTGATGCAGTGGTTAGAATGCAGTATTGCAGGCTAACTCTGCCATAGCCAGGAAGTTGGATCCTGACTGGCTCAAAGTTGACTCAGCCTTACATCCTTCTGAAGTCAATAAAACAAGGACCTAGATTGTTGGGGGCAATATGTTGACATTGCAAACCCCTCAGAGATTGCTGTAAAGCATTATGGAGTGGTATATACTGTAAGTCTAAGTGTTATTGCTACTGTTGCTAGTCCAGATTCCTCAGGATACTGCAGCTAAGACTTTCAGTACCTCTACTACTTTGCTATCACCTAATGGTTGATGACCGGTTGACCATAGTTTCAAGGAATAATAATTCTTAAAAGTGTAACTGGGCAGCACTATGACAGAAAAAAAAGAGTGCATGAGATAACTCTGGAGCATTGGGCATGCTAATTGGAGGAGTCTTTCAGCATAATGGATATTGCTGGGTAGGGCTGGAATGTCAGCTGGAGCAACAGCCAATCGTAGCTCTTAAAAAAATGGATGTTAAAGTAATATGGACAGTAGCACAGACCCATTCCGAATATGTACTAAAGTGGAGGCAGCAAGGTTTAAGGCAACATGACTTCTTATCGGGTCCAGAATGGGAAGAGAACATGGCAAGTAGCTACAGGTAGTCCTTGCTGAACAACCATTTCAGTGACTGTTTGAAATGACAGCACTGAAAACAAGTTAACAAATTATGACCATTGCAGCAGGCACATGATTGCAATCCAGATGCTTCATAACCATTGTGCGTTTGCGACCTTCCAATCTGGCTTCTAACAAGGGGGAAGCTGGGGGTGGTTGGTGTTACGATTCATGGTCAAATGATGTCTCCCTTAATGACCATGACCAATTCACTTAATGATGCAACTAGGCTTACCAAAATGGCCATTGCTGAGCATGCTGTTTCACTTAATGATCACTTTGCTTAGCGATGGACTTGCTAGTCCCATTTAGGATTTTTAAGCAAGAGCTACCTGTATGTGAAGATGGTGACATCCATTCTACATTTAACAGTAAATTATTTGATACAGTATAATTAATTATTCTTTTTTTATCTCTATGCTGTTTTCCTTGCCTTTTCATTCACTGACTGCCAACCAACTAACTTTCTTCCAAGATACTGTAATAGTTGAAAAAGCCATTGTGTTGCATCTTGAGGGTGCAGTTGGATAGTTTCAGAATAAGGAAGAAAATACTGTTATCTCACTATCTCATTCCAAGGCTATGGACAAGGTTACTGCCACATGGGGGAAAGCAGCTGAGAAAAGAGTATTGCTAGGGAGTATTTGTAACATACTGTATTTGGTTAGGTGCTGAGATGTTTGTTAAAAAGTTCAGGGTCAAAAGACAGCACAGAATACTTACAGCAGAAAGTAGTGTACTCAAGGTTTTATGCAGAGTTCATATAAACACAATCCAGTGCTACTAGCAAAAAACAGTTTGGTACAGCCAGTCAGATCTGGTTAAATAAATTATAATACCGTATTAGGCAACAAATGCTGATGTTGGTAGATCTTTGTGGCAAAAAACTCAAGTTTCATTCAATGGCAGCAAAGAGTTATAAAAACTCTACATTTTTACCACTGTCTATAGTGTCTTCTAGATTTTTGTTCCCTATCAGGGGTGGGATTCTGCCAGTTTGCGCCTATTCAGTAGAACCTGTTGTTAACATTCTAAGCAGTTCAGAGAACCGGTTGTTAGAAGAAATTACTGGCCTAATCCTGTTAGGAAGGCAGGAAGGAAACATTCTGATGTTGCTTACAGAAACTGCCTCTCCATTAACCCTTCTTACATTTTTGGCAGGACTAGACTTCCTGTCTCTGGAACTTCTCTGGAGGGTTTTTCCCTCCTTTGCTGGTACTTTGCTTGTGTGGAGTGACATTCAAAGTTACAATGGCACTGAAAAAAGTGACTTATGACCATTTTTCACACTTACGACTGTTGCAGCATCCTCACAGTCATGAGAGGCCAGGCAAGGAGATGCGTGTCTCAATGTGAGTGATATTGAGTTGGCCACACCCAGCCAATAGCATGACCACCAAACCATGTCCACCCAGTCATATGACCACCAAGCCACGCCCACCAACTAAGCCATATCCACAGAACCGGTTGTTGAAAAATTTGAATCCCACCCCTGGCCATGTCTAACAAAATGAAATTCAATGTAGAGAAAAGTAAAGTCCTACACTTAGGCAAGAAAAACCAAAAGTACACATATAGACTGGGTGAAACCAGGCTCAATAGCAGTAACTGTGAGAGGGATCCTGGAGTCTTAGTGGACAACCAGTTAAATATGAGACAGCAGTGTGCAGCAGCCACCCAAAAAGCTAATGCAATCCTAAGTTGCATGAACAGAGGGATACAGTCAAGATCAAGGGAGGTACTAATACCACTCTACAAAGCCTTAGTAAGACCACACCTAGAGTACTGCATCCAGTTTTGTTCACCACATTATAAAAAAGATGTTGAGACTCTAGAAAAAGTACAGAGAAGAGCAACTAGGATGATTAGGGGACTGGAGACTAAAACATATGAAGAACAGTTGCAGGAACTGGTCTTGGCTAGTCTAGTAAAGAGAAGGATCAGGGGAGACATGATAGCAGTCTTCCAATATTTGAGGGGCTGCCACAGGGAGGAAGGAGTCAAGCTATTTTCTAAAGTGCCTGTAGGCCAGACAAGGAATAATGGATGGAAACTGAACAAGGAGAGATTTAACCTGGAAATAAGGAGAAACTTTCTGACAGTGAGAACAATCAACCAATGGAACAGCTTGACCTCGGAAGTTGTGGGAGCACCATCAGTTGAGACTTTCAAGCAGAGATTGGACTGCCATTTGTCAGAAATGGTGTAAGGTCTCCCGATTGGGCGGGGGGTTGGACTAGATGACCTACAAGGTCCCTTCCAACTCTGATTATCTGTTATCTGTTATATATTGAAAAAATAATGTAATTTTCCAGGGATCTGCTTTTAAATACTTGCAGACATTTTTTCAAACCAAGCAGTTACATTAAGAGCACTGATATAACAAACTGTTTATATGACTTCAAAATGTATCGGTGTTGCTTTTTAGGATGTTGCCTGGTGGTAATATATCCAGCTGACTGTGTGCACATTCCCTTGACTGAAAAAAATATGCATAAAATCTGCACAACTTGATGCTTTTCACTTTTGACCAATGCCCAAATACATGGTTAACTGTGGAGAGGCCATTTTCATAATTTCCTGGGGATGCTGTCAGTACAAGGCAAGCTATTTGTGTATATTCACTTATCACAAGACTGGGACAGTTTTCTGCAAGCTGAGTCATGTCAACTTTTCCAGGGTTACAGCTGAATCTCACTTTTCAAGAAGCTCTTTCGGATCTTTCCTTCACCAATCAGGCAATATGTCTACCTACCTATCAAGCTGCAAGGTTATGTAAACCTATCCCACTTAGTCTATTATATCATGGCTTCTCATAAGGTGAAGCTTTTGCTTATGGGTGCCTTAGCAAGGGAGCTAAATAGGTCACAGCTAAAATGTATGGGCAGAACCTACAATTATGACTGCACCGAGCCGTTGTGGTTGTTCAACAAGCCATGACTAGCAAAATTGTGGCTTAATACACGTGAACTGAAAAATATTTTTTCTCCTTCACCTCTGCTCATATTGGACTCAAAGAATGGCAGCTTATGTCTGTTCTGTAATTGAAGAAAAAAAATATTCCAGAGGCGTGGATTTGGTATAGAAGCCTATGTTACATTTCTGATTGCTTAACCACTGCAAACTCCAATGCTGGTAGCTTTCTGTAGAGGAAATACATTAGAGAGTAAACAGTTTAACCCTTTCAATATCATTTATCCATTCCAAACAGTCTGTTTCAAATTTCTTTTCCCATTTGAACATAGATGTGTTTTGACTAGCACATACAGCTTCCTTTTTTGCTTCCAATTTCAAGGAGTGGAAAAAGGGCTTTATGGCATAAATAATGCAGTGAGTTGTTTTGTTGAATGGGTGTGTGCTTGCAGCCAACATGACTAAGACTACAAAGAGGAAATAGTGCCTCAGATATTTCCATTTGCTTCTTCAAAAAAAAAAAAAAATCTGGGAAAGCCGATTCTTCAGCACAAGTTTAGACTGACTGCAGGATGTAATTTTAACAAAATTTCTAGTAGGCTTGTGTTTGTTTTATTTTTATTTATTTTATTTATTTGTCAAGCATATATTAGATAACAGCTATAAGTATAAACATGATTATTAATACATGAAATGGATACAAATAAAAGGGAACATTAGGACAGGTAGGCATATTGGTGTGCTTATGCATGCCCCTTAAAGACCTCTTAGCAATGGGATGAGGTCAAGAGTAGACAAGTCACAATGACTGTCACAATGTTCTGCATTGTGTTGCCTTCTAGTTTCTCCATGATTTTAAACCAGTTCCAATTTGCTATTTCCTTAAAACAATGCTTCACAGAGATGGGTAAATTATCCAAAATTGGGAAATAATGGTTTTTCTTTGGATAACAACAGGGGAACCCTATTGATAGTTTTGAAGAGCAATGACTGAGCTTAGGTCAAGCAGTCAGTGCAAAAAACAACTGTTTGTAGCCTTCCTGGTTAACAATTCAGGAGGGATATCCTATGGTAGCTGGGGATGCTGTGATGCACTTATTTCTTTTTCCAAGCACATGCATGTGTAAAGTAAGATTTTCCACTCTTGCCTTCACGAAGAGCACACACACAAAAAAAAATGATTTGCTGAATCCTGAAAATGGTTTTTGGGGTAATGAAGAAAAAGATTTGGGAAACACTGCTTTAAATTTTTTAAATATTTGCTTCACAGATTTGCTCCAAGAGAATGAACCACAGACATATTCAGGCTCCCGAGGTAGGAGGAAAGGCTTGAAGCTGTGAAGCTTTTATGTTAAGCCTTATAAAGTTGTCTTGCTTTGCTTGTTTCTAAAACAACCAGCAGATCAAATTCCTTCAGGAAAAAAAAAAAGCTTGATCGTTATTTTTTTAAAAAAATTAGGATAGAGGGCCAAGGGAAATTGTTGCTAACAAACGACTATGCTAACGAAAGTCAGCAAGCAGTCATGATACAAGCTGTTTGCCACTCAGCAGTGCCCTTGAAAAGAGAGGCAGCTTGCTTTCTTTTTGGTTGCAAATTTGCCATCCCTTTTGCAAATGACATGCATGTGGGAGAAGGCTATTGAAACCTGTAAGCCTGAACACATTCCTGTTGTTTCCTTTGTAAATTTTAAAAAGGCCAATTTTCTCCTACATGCTAGAGAGACAGAAATGTTCAATGAATGATGTTCCATTGCTTTGGTAATCAATTTTAGAGTCTTGTATTTGTAAAACTAATTTCAGCAGAAGGAGCCTGAATTATGCAATAGTATTATCTGATTATACTTCAGGCAACTAAAATATCCTACTTGTCAGAATATTTGTGGCTGCATCATTATTTACTGTACCCCTGAAGATTTTATTCTATAAACTACTGCAAGCTATTCAGAATTGTGAGGGCCTAGTAATTTAATAAATATAGCAATAACTAGAGATCTCTAATCAAGCATAATATATGCTTTTTTTAATAAGAGGCAGTAATGTGTATGGATCTTTTCTATTGCCAGGACTTGCCAAGTACAGAGAATGGACTGGCAAATCAATAATACAGGAAATGATTTAAGTTACTTTCCCTCATGACAGTTTACGATATTGACCTGAGGCTGCCAGATATCTGAACAAAGGAGGACAGGAACAATTGGAAAGGAGGACAAAGGAGGTGGGGAGGATGACTCACTAAGTGCTTAACTTCTTTAGCATCTGCAACAAAAATTACATGAAAAATATTTCACATTTTAAATTTGTTCTTGTCTAGTTTTTTTTTTTTATTCTCCTCCCCTTTGTATTTTGTATTTTAATCCTTTGGAATAAAATAAACATTTTGTAAAAAAAAAAAAATTACATGAAAAACTGCCGCCACCACTACCCAGCACCCTTATTTAGGTTTACATGTATATGAAGTTACTTTTTTCACCATCACAAAGACTGGTTTTCCAATGGCAGGAATGTGCTAGATTCTAGAATCAGTTAGGAAGTAAAAATCTTCAGTCTGTAACCCATTAAGGTCTTGTCAATTTCAAGCAAAAGGAACTGACCCTGAGGGTTTCAATCAACGAATTAAGGGCAGGGAATTGAGCTTGTAAACTTGCACTTAGGACTTACTAGGGAAGTAGTGCTGCTCAAGGAGGGATAGCTTGTAGCTGCTTGAAATATCTGATTTTAAATAAACTCTTCTAGCATCCTAGATCACGTCCAAATTAACTATAAACGTTTAGTTACAGTATATGGAATTCATTTACCGTATTGACTGACAGACTTGCAAAAGTTTGCTCCTGGGTGCATGCTCCTTTAAAAAACATTTAAAAAAATGCACTATTTGAAAACAGAATATAGAACTGAATAATTCCAATGTGCTTTTATTGAAATGAAACAAGACCCAGGAATGGCAACTTATACATCTCATTTACTTTAAATGACCAAAGTGTCACGGCTCTGACTAACAAACTCAAGCAAATCAGAACCCTGACACTTGGTTCCTTCTCAAAGGTCTTCTTTAATGAACACATCATATCGGCACAGCTTCAATGGAAAATGTTAGGTTTGGAGCATGGGCGCAAAGAATGGAGACGAGCCGGTGAAACCGTGAACTTCAAAACTCTTTATTATCATAGTGTGACAGCTCAGCTCAATGGCTGCAACGGCCCTCCTTATATAGGCAACTTATTAACTATTCAACCAATGAAAACCAGGGAGCGCTAGCTCAGTTAACCAATGGGAGAGGCTCGTTAATGGCCAATCAGATTCGCCTGAACGGACCAATCCAATGTCGCCACTAACGGCCAATCAGAAGTGCAGGGCCAGAACCCTGCACTTGACTTCAAGTTCTTGATAACTTTATTAACACATTTATTCATTCACAACACCCCTTCCCCCCGGGTTCCGTTTAGGGGGTGCGGTTACGTAGTCCTTGAGGTAGGCCGGTTGTTTTGTTAGTCTATTAGACTTTCGTTGTGCACCCAGTATTTGGCTGCAATCTCGTTGAGGTAGAACGTTGTCTGGTGAAAGGGGTGCCTCTAACTCTGACTTCGAATTTCCGTTGTCACCAACATCTCCGGTGTCAGTGTGAGGCAAGCTCACTCCCATTCCTGATTCTTCTTCACGTGATTCCGTTTCGCTGTCATTTCTTTCATTAAAGCTTTCTTCTATTTCAAGTTCATCTTCCTCCGTATCTCCTCCCCCCTCAGTTTGGTCATCAGGGGACTCGGAGATCCCTGACTGCAGCCTTAATCGTAGCTGATCAGTGTGGCGTTTCCACAGTCTGTTATTGTGACATTTTACGAGGTACGATCTAGGGCCGGTAACTCGGACCACAGTCGCCTCGACCCACAGCGGATCGTCCGACAAGTTCTTAGCGAATACCAAGTCGCCTACCTGAAAGGTATGGCTTCGCCCGCTGGATCCGTGTGGTTTCTCAGGTTCGTACGATAGGTGTAGCCGGTCGAGGTGGGAGCGGAGTTTCCGCCCCATTAGCAACTCGGCGGGAGTTTTGTTGGTGACGCTGTGCGGAGTGATATGCTGCAAAAGGAGTATCCGGTTTATTTTTTCTTCAATATTGTCATAGTCCATTTTGTGTAGCGTTTTCTTGACGAATTGTACCATGCGCTCGGCCCTTCTGTTGGCCGCAGGATGCCCCTGCAGTCAGCACATGGCGAATACCGCGGTCCGCCAGGTACTGTTCAAAGGACAACGCGGTAAATTGAGGTCCGTTATCGGATACCAGAACGTCTGGTAATCCATGCGTTGTAAATAGTCTGTCTAATTCCTGGATGACCGCTTCGGTTGTTGTATTCCTCATGTCGTGGATCTCGAGCCAGTTCGAGTAGGCATCCACTGTCAACAAGAATGTGTGGCCTTTGGTAGGTCCCGCAAAGTCCAGATGAACACGGGACCAGGGTCCCCGTGGTGTTTCCCATTCAGTTGGGACTGCTTTCGGTGGGGCGTTGCTTACTTCCTGGCATTTGTGACAAGCTTTGACCCATGTTTCGATCTGCTTGTCGATGCCCAGCCACCACGCGTAACTACGTGCGAGGGCCTTCATGCGCACGATGCATCGCCTTTCGGAGTAGGCACCATTTTGAGCCACGTTTTGCCAAATGGTAGCGAAGCCATCGTGCAAGGTTCGTGCAAGGGGTGGCCATCATGCAAGGTTCTTGATACCACTCTTTGTAGTTGCTCTGGGACAACGACTCTATCTCCCCAGATAATGCAGCCCTTCTGTGAAAACAATTCTGTTTGTCGACTCTTGAATGGGGCGTAGTCATCAGGTATCTGGTCCAATGGCCATCCGCGCTCCACCCAACTGAGGACTCGTGCTAAGGTGGGGTCGCATTTTGTTTCCATCACGATATCTCGGGCTGTTAATGGCGGTGTACGAAGTGTCTCAATCTGCAACGTTGTCACTGTAGGCGCAGGGTCATCAATGGTCTCTGGAAGCGGTGCTCGGCTCAATGCGTCGGCGTGGGGAATGGCTTTCCCCGGGCGGTGTTGCAGCCGATAATTATAGGCAGCCAAGAATTCTGACCAGCCAGTCATTCTGGGAGATAATATATAGGGGGTTGGCCTATCTCCCGCTATTATTCCCAGCAAAGGTTTGTGGTCAGTCACTGTAGTAAAGGCTCGGCCTTACACGTACTCATGAAATCTCTTGACAGCAGACACAATAGCAAGGGCTTCTTTATCAATCTGACTGTAATTGCGTTCTGCTTTTGAAAGCGTCTTTGAGAAATAGGCAACAGGGGCTTCGCTACCGTTTGGCAAAACGTGGCTCAAAATGGTGCCTACTCCGAAAGGCGATGCATCACACGTGATCGTTAACGGCAAAGTCTCATTGTACTGCATTAGTACAGTGTCAGAAGTCAATATTTTTTTTACATTTCGAAACGCCTGCTCTTCTCTATGTCCCCATATCCAAATTGCTTTTTTGTCCAATAAACGATGTATGGGTTCGGCTACGGTTGCTTTGTGCAGCAGGAATACGTTATAAAAATTGATAAGGCCTAGAAACGCCTGGAGGTCGGCCTTATTGCGGGGTTTTGGGGCGTTCTTGATTGCTCTCAGCTTGCTATCGGTAGGGTGAATGCCATGACTGTCAATTAAATACCCTAAAAATTCGACACGATCTGTACACAGTTTACACTTGTTTTTCTTCACTTTAAGACCTGCATCTTTGAATCTCTGGAGAACCACCCTCAGGCGTTCCCATAAAATTTTTGGGGTAGGAGCAGCAATTAACACATCATCAAAATATGGGACAACGCCTTTTATCCCTTGCAATAGTCTTTCCATCAAACTCTGAAAGATTCCCGGGGCTACGCTCACTCCGAATTGGAGTCGGTTACACTTAAAGACACCTCGGTGCGTAACGATTGTCTGTGCCTCTGCCGTTTTTTTGTCTACCGGCAGCTGTTGGTATGCCTGGGCTAAGTCTAGTTTAGTGAAGACTTTTCCACCCCCCAGGGAATGGAGGAGGTGTTGCACCACCGGTACCGGATACGCGTTTTGTTGAAGGGCGTGGTTCAGGGTGGCTCGGTAGTCCCCACAAATTCTTATTGATCCATCCGGCTTGATGGGCGTAACGATTGGGGTCTCCCAGGGAGAGTGATCGGTTGGTTCTAACATACCCTGGGCTATCAATTTATCAAGCTGCTCATCAATCTTTGGTTTAAGGGCAAAGGGAACTCGACGAGGCTTAAGGCGGATGGGAGCTATTTTGGGATTGAGGTTAAATGATATCGGGGTCCCCTTGTACTCGCCTAGTTTTTCTGCGAAGACGTCCTTGAATTCTTGGATGAGGTCTTCTTCCCAGTTGCTGCTACCGATTTGGTGAATGCCTGCCACTTCAATTCCAAGTGGAGTGAACCATTGGAGGCCTAACAGGCTAGGCCGATCTTTGTCGATTACCGTCAGGGGTAGGAATGCTGTACGGTTCTTGAACGATACTCGGACTCGGCTGGATCCTACGACTGGGATCCGATTCCCCTGATAGTCTTTGAGTATGAGTCTTTGGGATCGGAGGTCTTGTCGCTGGACAGTAGGGATGAGCTGCTTGAGGGTCTTCCAGGAAACCATCAAGAGGGACGATCCTGAGTCGACTTCCATCAGGCAGGGCTGGTTTTCGATGGCCACTTTAACTCAGATCTTCTTGGCATCCAGAGAGGAGGCGTGACCGATCGTGATAGTTTGGTGAGCCTCTTCTCATTTCGTGGGGCAGTTTATGGTTTTGTTTCTGTAGGAGTGGTTGTTCCATTGGTGGTTCACTGGTTCTCGCCTTACAGGACGGCTTCCTGTCGGTTGGCGATAGTTAGCCCCCTTTGAGGGCTGGCTGGGTCCCAATTGGCTTCTACAGACCCGTCCGATATGGCCTCGTTTTCCGCACACATGGCAGAATGCGTCGAGGAATTTGCATTCTGATCGGGGGTGGCTTGCCCCACAACCCGCGCATTGGTACTGAGCTCTCTGGCGTTGGTCCCGTTCGGACCAAAGTTGATGGACCTCTTCTTCGTTGCTGTCTGACGACGAAGAGAGGTCCTCGTGGTGGGCCATTAACAACTGCCCTTCTGACTTGGGTGAAAGCTCGCGGGTCGGTTGGTGAACCGGGGCGCGGTTGCGGCGCATTCGGACAGCCAACTTTCTGGTCGCTTCTGCTGCAGTAGCTTCAGCGATGGCATCTTTAAGGCTGATGTCGCCTTTCACCATCAGCTTATTCTGCGTGTGCGGTGACTCTAATCCCAGAATTACTCAGTCTCTCAGGGCTTCTTCGAGGTCGGCAAACCCACATAGGCCTCCCAGATTCCGGAGATCAGCTGTGAAATCAGCAACACTTTCGCCCTTCTGTTGACTTCTTTGGTAAAATTCATGCCGTCTAACGAGTGTTGGCACGATCGGTGCATAGTGGGCTCTCAATAGGGGTTCGAGGACATCCCAGTCCATAGACTTTACTTCTGCCGGTTTCGTTAGTGCCTTGGCCATCTTGAATACGGTCGGCCCGCAATGCGTTAGGAATACCGCCCATTTCTTCCCGGTAGTGGCATCCTTCAAATTGTTGGTTTCCAAAAACATTTGAAAATGATCCATATAGGAATCCCAGTCTTCTTGCACTGGGTCAAATGGAGTGGGTGGTATGACGCCGCCGGACATGGTTCCGCCATTGTGCGTTTCAGCCACGTGCTCGGTAATTGATCTTCGTCGTTCAGTCAGCTCCGACGTCTCCACATCCCACCCTCGTCGCCAGTGTTAGGTTTGGAGCATGGGCACAAAGAATAGAGACGAGCCGGTGAAACGGTGAACTTCAAAACTCTTTATTATCATGGTGTGACAGCTCAGCTCAATGGCTGAAACGGCCCTCCTTATATAGGCAACTTATTAACTATTCAACCAATGAAAACCAGGGAGCGCTAGCTCCGTTAACCAATGGGAGAGGCTCATTAATGGCCAATCAGATTCGCCTGAACAGACCAATCCGATGTCGCCACTAACGGCCAATCAGAAGCGCAGGGCCAGAACCCTGCACTTGACTTCAAGCTCTTGATAACTTTATTAACACATTTATTCATTCACAACAGAAAACAAAATCTAAATCTTTCCCGCAGTTGACACAAGGAGCTTCACAAGCTCAAATTCTGAAAATATTCCAGTTTCATTATCATAATATTGTACATAAGAAAGCAAGAAAGGCCTAAATTTGAAAGACCGTGGCTTGATTAGGAATGCTTCTTTTTATGATTAAGCTGAAATGTTAATATATACATTTGTTTAATTGGACATCTGTTTCTCCCAGTGAAGAAAGAATACC
Organism: Emydocephalus ijimae; assembly: GCA_004319985.1. Lineage (NCBI taxonomy): Eukaryota > Metazoa > Chordata > Lepidosauria > Squamata > Elapidae > Emydocephalus > Emydocephalus ijimae. The sequence goes on along the minus strand of BHEV01010249.1, from coordinate 1,394 downwards.
ATATGTTCTACCTTTCTCCAAGATCATGAAACATAGTTTACATTTGAATGTATTGCCAGATTTTTGTGTTCACTTTTAAGGAGCTGCAGTAAAAGGATGTTTTAGGTTGGGGCATATGATGAGGTACACTAATAGAGGGGTGTCAAACTCAACTCATCCCAGCGGCATCATGTGACGTATTCGGGGGGGGGATGCTACATATCCAGGGAGTTCTGCCTGGCTCTATAGAACTGGTAGCTCTAAAGAGCAGCAGACATAAAACTGGTTCTATGTTTGCTGCTGTTTGGCCCACCCGCCTGCCCGAGCTCTTACCTGTCCTTTATTTCCTGCTTTTTCAATCTCAGCTGCTTTGTGCAGCACAGCTGAGTTGAAAAAGCAGGAAAAAAAGTGGCTTTTCAAATGCTGTGCACCTGCGCGCAGTGCTTTTCAGCTGTCGGGGCAGCACAGCTTAAGGTTTTTTACACAGATGCGCAGTGTAAAACATAAGTCAGCGAACTGGTAGTAATACCAGTTGAATCCCATCCCTGGACTTTATCGGGCCTTGTTCCCCCTTCCCTAAACCAGTCATGGGTGCGGCCAGCGCATGATGCATCCGGCCCACGGGCTGGGAGTTTGACAGCCCTGCATTAGTACTATTCCAGTGAGATGACATTAAACATACAAAATCTCTTCTTTCTTGTCTGTCTGATTGATATAATACTTAGCACAACTTTGGTCTGTAACCATAATTCAAATACAATTCTTTCTGTTTTGGCACTATTCATTTTCTAATTATCTAGGAGATAATGCAAAGTGTGAAAATGATGTGAAAATAAGCCACTTTAAGTGAGAGGTCACTTGCAAAACAGCAGATTTTCTGCTTCTTTAACAGCATTTTGCAAATAAAAAGATTGCTTTTTGGCAAAGAGTCTCCCAAGTCTCTTTGCTGTCAGCTTTGTAAATCAGAGGAACTGCAAACTCTGAGCTTCTGCTAAGCTGGTGGAGATTAGTGGAGCTCAATATTTACTTTCCAGTTTTTAGATGGTGAACAATCCATTGAGATGAGCTGCCAAACTGCCTCTGTCTATATCCTGCAAATATGCAGTAGGTTTTCCATTCAGAATATTTGTACAACTCAGCCAGCCATCTCTGAAACATTGGCATGACAGGTATTTTGTTCCTTGGCAACATCTGAGGGAAATTCCTTTCCCCTCCTTTTGTTCCTTGCTGCAGTATAAGGCCTAAAATTATGAAATAGTCCTCCACGTATGAGTGTAATGGAGCTTGACCATTATGATCATAAGTTATGATGGACATTAAAACAAGTGCTCATGTGACCACTGTTGTAGAGCGGCGGGTACAAAGATCCGACGGAGCCAGGCTAAAGGCTAACAACTTTATTCACATGAATAAAG
>BHEV01010246.1:0-11081 GCA_004319985.1 Emydocephalus ijimae | reverse complement strand
CTTACAGGACGATTTCCTGTCGATTGGCAGTAGTTAGCCCCTTTTGAGGCCTGGCTGGGTCCTGGCAAGCTGCGGCAGACCTGCCCGATGTGGACTTGTTTTCCACACTCGTGGTAGAGTGCGTTGCGGAATTGGCATTCGGACCTGGCATGGTCGGCTCCACAGCCAGCGCAAGGGTGTAGGGGCTTTGGACTATGGTCCCAGTCGGACCGCAACCGGTGGACCCCTTCTTCGTCGCTGTCTGATGACAAAGAGAGGTCCTTGTGGTGGGTCGTTGAAAGATGCCCTTCTGAATTGGGTGGAATTTCGCTAGCTGGCGGTGGTACCGTAGCGCGGTTTCGGCGGAGTTGTGCAGCTGACTTCCTGGTTGCTTCTGCTGCAGTAGCATCGGCGATGGCGTCGGCAAGGTTGATGTTGCCTTTCGCCATCAGCTTGCTTTGCAGCCCTGGTGCATCTAGACCCAGAACTATTCGATCTCTCAGTGCCTCTTCTAAATCGTTGAATCCGCAGAGGCCCCCCAAATTTCGGAGGTCTGCTACAAAATTGGCCACGCTTTCTCCTTTCTGCTGGCTTCTCTGATAAAACTCGTGGCGTCTCACGAGCGTAGGCACGGTTGGAGCATAGTGGCCTCTCAGGATGGGTTTGAGGTCATCCCAATCCATGGCCTTCACTTCTCGGGGTTTGGCTAGTGCTTTAGCCATTTTAAATATGGTTGGATCGCAATGCGTTAAGAACACCGCCCTTTTTTTTCCTGGTGTGGCGTCCTTTAAGTTGTTCGTCTCTAGGAACATTTGGAAGCGATCCATGTAGGACTCCCAGTCCTCTTGTGTTGCATCGAACGGAGCGGGTGGTACGATGCCGCCGGACATGGTTCCGTTGTTGGCGCCGCTTGTCACGTGCTCGGTGCTTCTTCTTGGTTCCGCTGGTTCAGACATCTCCACATCCCATCCTCGTCGCCAGTGTTAGGTATTGAGCATGGGTGAGAATGAATGGAGACAAGCCTCTGTACAGTGAACTTCAGTTCTTTATTTACATCGTGACTTCACTCCATAACAGCAGTAAACCCCGCCTTATATAGGCAACCCTTGTAACTTTTATCCAATAACAAGCTCGGAACGCTAGCTTTTATAACCAATAGGAACTCTCTGTTAAGGGCCAATCGGATTCCCCGGAACGGGCCAATCCGGTCCAGCCGCTTAACAGCCAATCAGAAGTGCAGGGCCAGAACCCTGCACTTACTCCAAGCTTACACTTTATAACTTATATACATACACAACACTTCATTGTTGTTACTTATTCATACATTTATTCAATCTTTGTCAGAGTAAATGAATTGTCTGAGATCACCTTCTTCAACATGGTTTTATTCTCCATCTGAAGATTACTACAGATCATCTCATTAAAAGAAAAGTAGCATAGTTCCAGTGTTAAATTACTTTCAGTAAGGGATGCGGAAAATGTTTTTGTTGGCTTTCTTTTACTTTAATGTAAGACTATTCCAAATAGTAACTTTATTTACTATTTACTAACATTACTTTACTTTATTTAGTAACTTTATTTTCCCTCTGGCCTGTTGGTAACATTACTTTACTTTATTTAGTAACTTTATTTTCCCTCTGGCCTGTTGGATTGAGTACCACATACACTACTATTCTATTTTATAGTCATTTTCTAGCCAGTATCAACCCAATATTTTTCATTTCATTTCCTAAGAATGAATCTGTATTATTCACAAACTAATTAGCTCCTATTATCTTCTTCAGCATTCAATTGAAAGATTAACAAATGTAGTTGTCTTCCTTTTTAATGCAAGAGAAGCCCCTTCCTTTTGTACACCTGTTTTGTTTCATCTCCAAATGTTACCAAATAACTTTGCAGAAACCACAGAATTGCAGGGGTTGTCGATAAAATGTTGGTGGGCACTCTTGGGATGTCTGAGATCATGTCCAAAGTTTTTTTTTAATTAATTAGAAAAAAAAATCAGAAACAGCTAGAGAAATTAGTATTTTGTGACTTTCCGAAACCAGGATTAACATGCTGCAATTAGACAACAACTCTTCCCATGGAAACCATTTCATAAGAAGTGATCATGGTTTTGGAAAGTCACAAAATACTCATTCCTCTAGCTGCTTTCTAATTTTATCTAATTAATTAAAAAAAACTCTGAAAAAAATCATTTGCGATAGGGAATCTGGGACACATAGAGCAAAGTACCATGTTAATTAAGAATGAGTATGATAATCTCTTTGATCATTTCTTATCCCCCTACTTACAAAGCTGACATCCTTTGCTAGGAAAAAAAACCTTAGGCCTCATCTTATGAGGTTCACTATTTTAAATTGTAAAATAGGCTCCAAAGATTTTTTTTTCTATCTCTCTCTTTTTCTCTCATATACACATATGTCCTCATTACTGATGCGCTTCAACATAATTTGATTTTATTAATTGCATTATGGATAATTACTTCTGCTCATTTGACTTTATTAACATGTTTCATTTTAAACAATACCAAAATTAAAAAGATAATTTGAGTTTTAATTGTTGTTTCTTCACCTTAAGAATCTTTTCCTGAAAGTGAAATCACAAATCTCCCACCAAGAATGAATAATAAATGAATGAATGAATGAATGAATGAATGAACAAGCAAGGGCTAGATAAAAATGCTTAATTTATGATAACAAGTCAGTGACCTTGTTCCCAATTAAGTCATCTGCACGGGAAAAACAAATTATCAGTTCCCACGTGAATTGTTTGTAATGTTGTATTCTATTGCTTGGTAGCACAAAATAAAAATGCAAAAGAACATGCCTTTGAACTGTAAGTCCAGATCTCTGTTTCCAGAAATTAGTGATTTCTAAAATAATTATCTGGTTGAGCCATATTATCTTGATTTTACTGATTCCATTGTGGCTTGCATAGCACATATTTTTGCTGGGTTCTGCCTTGTAGCCTTTGACACTAACGCAAATTAGAAAGCAATTCAGATTGGTTCAGTGTTCAAAGGAGGTTATTGCTGTTCATTTAGTTTATTTGGAACCGAGCGTTCATATCCAAAATAGAATTTTGTACACTTTGATAATTTCAAGAAGGTCAAAACCACAATGTTTTCAAAGCTAAACTAAAGCGTGAAATTATACGGGGATAACCATGTTAGGAGACTTGATGTTGATTAAGGTTGGCTTTCATTATGCAAATATTTCATTAGCAAACTAGGTAACAATAGATTTACAGAAGGGAGTACACTTCACTGTTTATAATGTATGCCAGCTAAATCAGAGTTATAATTTATGTATTTGTTTCTGATTTGCCTACCTGGCTTGGTTGACTGCAATGTTTCATTTTAGGGAGTTCCTACCTATTATACTGGTTCTCATTTATCCATTGCTGAGCGTTTAATAAACAGGATGTTTGTTTCCTTCTTGGACTTTTGTTTGCTTTTGAAATAATTTACAGACCAGGGTATATTTAGCAGTGTTATACATCATAATGCTCAAGAGCCATAGTGGCACAATGGTTAGAATGCAGTACTGCAGGCTACTTTTGCTGTCTGCTGGCTGCCTGCAATTTAGCAGTTCAAATCTCACCAGGCTCAAAGGTTGACTCAGTCTTTCATCCTTCCGAGGTCAGTAAAATGAGGTCCCAGATTGTTGTGGGCAATATGCTGTCTCTGTAAACAGCTTAAAAAGGGCTGTAAAGCACTGTGAAGCAGTATATAAGTCTAAGTGCTGTTGCTATAATGTTCTGTTACACAGCTTTTGTGCAGTACTAAAATAATAATAGCATTCTAACATTTTTTCCTGCAACCTTTGGCAACTTGCACTTCTTATGATCCCAGTTTCTTGGGAAAAAAACAGTAAATATTCAGTTCCCTTCAATCTATGCATCTGAACCTGTTCCAGTTATTGAATACTAAGCTCAGGTGAAGGGCACTTCTTTTATTGCACTGTGGCACACATTAACAGTGCCATTTTATTCATCTTCAGTCTAGTGTGGTTGTTTTTGCTGTGATTCCGAGCTCTGCCCCTCAGTAGGTTCTATAGGTGAGATTTTCATGGTCCTCACATTAAAATGAGATAAATATGTGCAGTGAGGCAACAGTGCACAAAATCCCATAAATGCCAGAGCAAGGTCTAGCTGACTATGTTCATTTTCTGATCCTCATTAACCTTCTGTGGTAACAATGCAGAGGAGAAATCAAAGCTGGCCAAATTTTATGAGTCCACACCATTAATCTGGGTTATAGATAAAGATGTCGACCTCACCAATATTTTGTTCAGTTTCAAAGCATTTCTGAACTAGCTGGGGCATGGAATGCAAATGTTTTCAGCAGTCTTTTACATGAAATATGAATAGTAGATCTGGAAAGCAAAAATAGGAATAAGCTCTATATGAGAGCAAAAAGATTTTTCTGCATTTCTTTGCTGATGTCTACTATCCATTCTATAGCCATGTGTGTATTGTAAATTGGCAAAAAGGAAATACACAGAGATCTCACTGACATGTAGTTAATGTTCAGATCAAATAAGAACATAATATTTTAGGACACTCTCTCATCATCACAATTAGGTGTTTTTCATAGTTTGTAAGGTGATACATATGTATGCTGGGGTATTTTGACTCGGCTTTGCTGCTGCATTCTGTCTTCTTCCTTAGCAGGAAAGCCAGCAACTTATGGGTCCTCTCAGGTTTTATGTGAGACAACTTAAGAAAGGTTATTGATGGATTTCCTCAACATCACCTGCCATCAGGAAAAACAATAATAATAACTGGTCACTCTGAATACAAGAGTTGACAGATGCCTTAACGAACTGTCAGAATTTGGCAGGTGAACCAAGAGATGGGCCACTCTGCTGGTAAAATGTCTATGGAGACTCTCATTGATCCAGGTCATGGTTGTCCCAAAGGTGCTTTTTCAAGAAGCAACTGGACTTTTTTGAGGGTTTTTTTTTAAAAAGACATTTCAATGACTCTAAAAGGATTCAAGACTAGCTGTCTGCAAGGAATATAAATCCTTCCATTCCCCACTATCCAGTCAGAGCCGAAGAAGTTTCTTGGATGAGAGGCAAAATGTCTCCAAAGAAAAACAAGAACGTCCAGTTGCCTCTTGAAAAAGCATGTTTGGGTCTACTGATAAATACTTTCCCACTTTACCAAGTATAACCCACTCACCCAATATTAATCAGTGTTTTCTACCAGGATACAAAAGACAGCATTCACCTGATTTATTAGGCAGAATCACCCACAGATGTCAGTTAGGAACTTCAGAAAACTGGTGCCAGAAAACCATTTCTTCAGTTACCATTGGCATTATCTATGCCCTCATTGGCTGCCAGGGCTGAGAGAGACAAGAAGAGACAACAGGCAGCAACTCTTGAACTGTTGATTCTCCTATCTCATGGAGCAATTTTTTTTTTTTTTAGATTTCAAATCTTCTTCTTCACTTGTCATCCTTCTAAGCCTTGAGATCTGTCAGGGATTGCAAAATTAGGAAGAAAGATATTTTGTGTCATGGGAGATCCCAATATGAACACAAAAGAGTCCTGGAAGTATCCAAACATCAAAAGATAGAGGATGTTTCCACAGCAACTTCAGGAATCAATAAGAGTTGAAAGGATCCTGATTATGTCATCGTCAATGAAGTGTCATTGATGTTAAGATGATAAGACTTGTGTCTGGAGAAAAGGAAAAACACTAACTATTGCTGGAACAGCTAAAGCCTCTTCTGTTGTGGTAGTGGGGATGTGATGAAGGGGATATCATGATCCATAAAACCTTCCTGCTGTGGGTTAGGATGATGAAGATGATAATGATGATAATTATAATAATAATAATAATATATTTTATTGTCATTGTACATATATACACATTATACACATACAATGAAATCCACATAATACCAAGAGACCAGACCCAATATGCACACACACATGACAATCCCCAAACACACCCCCACCCATCAAAACTCCCCATCCCCTAAAACACACAAGCATCCATACAAAACACCAAGTAATACTGTCCGATAGCTCACTGATGGTGGTCCTTGAGTTCATTGTAAATTGCAATTATAACTCTGGGATAAAAACTGTTCAGAAAACATGTGGTCTGAGTTTTAATCAGCATGGACGCTTTGGTAATAAAGGATTGGGGGAAAGTTGTCGAGCAGTCAAAAAAATTCAGCCCATCCTAACTGAAAATAAAGGCAACCAATGGGATTGTTTATCCATATATATATCCCCATATACCGTGTTTCTCACATAATAAGGCCGGGCCTTATTTTTTTTTTGAGCCCCGAAAAAACAGCTAGGACATCTTTTCGGGGGTGACTTAATTCCCCCCCCCACTTGCATCCTCGGGTGGGTGGACGGGCGGCGACAGCTTGGATATTCGGGAGACCTTCGGGTTCGGGCCACAGTTGCTTTCCCTTCTCCCTTGCTGCCGTGGTGTTTGGTGCAGCCATGTGGGGCCAGTCAGGGCTCCTCCTTGCAACCGGAGCCCTGAGGAGACACTTGGCTTCAGGCGCTGCCGTCTTCCCTTTGCTTTTGAAGGTAAAGCAAATTATTTTACAAAGCCTCCCCTGCCTGAGAGGGCAGCCCAACCCCACGTGGGGAGGCTAATTTCCCGGGGCCTCTTCCGTTCCTCCCCAACCTCCCAACACTGCGCGCCTCTGATGCGCCGGTCCCTTCAGCCCAGCGAGCTTTTCCACCTCAAAGAAAGGCCAGGCGGGCGGCTGTGGAGGAGCAGCAATGGGTCCGAGCCGCTCACAGCAGAAACAGCCACAATCCTTATCCCGATGCAGGGAGAACAAGCAAGGTTAGTGCCCGCCAGCCCGTCCTTCCCACCTCCATGGCTCAGTTTCCCCTACCGGCAGGTCCTCCTTTCGTGCAGAGGGCTGCAGGGGAAGGTGCACGCCCAAGAGGATCTCTCCCTCTCTCTCCCCATGAGGTCAACGTCTGCGCTGTGGAGGAGAGGGCTGCAGCCGGTTCCTCCTGCTTGCTGAGAGGTGAGGAAGCCGTGGCTTACCCAGCGAGATCTGGGAACGAGGGGCAGGAGGAGGCACGCACACACCCGTGGCTCATTTTCCCAGCTCTTACAGCTCTGGCGCGGCCCTGGCAGGATGAGCGGAGGGTCCGGCGGGGTGGTGCTCGCTGCCCGCCAGGGCCGCGAGGACTGGGCAGAGCTGGGAAAGTGAGCCACGGGTGTGTGCATGCCTCCTCCTGCCCCTCGTTCCCAGATCTCGCCGGGCAAGCCACGGCTTCCTCACCTCTCAGCAAGCAGGAGGAACCAGCTGCAGCCCTCTCCTCCGCAACGCAGACATTGACCTCGCGGGGAGAGAGAGGGAGAGATCCTCTCGGGTGTGCACCTTCCCCCATAGCCCTCCGCACGAAAGGAGGACCTGCCGGTAGGGGAAACCGAGCCACGGAGGTGGGAAGGATGGGCTGGCGGGCGCTAACCTCGCTCGTTCTCCCCGTGTCCGCAGCCGCCCGCCTGGACTTTCTTTGAGGTGGAAAAGCTCGCTGGGCTGAAGGGACCAGCACGTCAGAGGCACACAGTGTAGGGAGGTCAGGGAGGAACGGAAGAGGCCCAGGGAAATTAGCCTCCCCATGTGGGGTTGGGCTGCCCTCTCGGGCAGGGGAGGCTTTGTAAAATAATTTGCTTTACCTTCAAAAGCAAAGGGAAGACGGCAGCGCCTGAAGCCAAGTGTCTCCTCAGGGCTCTGGTTGCAAGGAGGAGCCCTGACTGGCCCCACGTGGCTGCGCCAAACACCGCGGCAGCAAGGGAGAAGGGCAGCAAGGGAAAAGGGAAAGCAACGGTGGAAGGTCTCCCGATATGAAGTGCCCCACCAATGCAGGCAGCACCATATCCAGACAGGCAACAAAAGTACTTCCTAACGGCAAGCCCGCCCCCGCTCCCCCCCCATTTTGCATGTTTAATATGGGACTTAATTTGGGGGGAGGGGCTTAATTTGATTTTATGCCAATAAAACATGGTGGGGGTTCCTTTTGGTGGAGGCCGTATTGTTGGAGAAACACGGTATATATCCCCATAGAATCCATCATATGTGGAGTGGAATCCAGGCTAATTAAATTAAATACAGATGAAGCTGATAGAATAAGACACCAAGTCACTAACATCCTATGCACAAGCAAACCACCCAAAAGCAACTTGCACAAAGAGGAACTAAAAGCCCTGCAAGCCCTAAGAAATGACAGCAGCATAATCATACTTCCAGCAGATAAAGTTAATGCCACCGTAGTAATGGATAGAAAAGACTGCAAAACAAAATTGACAGACCTACTCCAAGACCCCACATACAAACCCACAAACACAGACCCACCACATATCTGGAAAAAATAACCAAGAAGAAAATCATAACCAGCAACATGAACAAAGAGATCCAACAGACAATCATCCCAAGAGAAAAATCTTCCAGATGCCCCAAACTATACGGCCTCCCAAAAATACACAAAGAAGGCATACCTCTCAGACCCATAGTCAGCTCCAGAGGAGCACCACTACAAAACCTAGCCAAATACCTAGCAAAGCAGCTACAGCCCCATGCTGAAGCAGCAGCTTCACGTGTACAAAACTCATACCACCTCTTGGAAATGATCAAAGATCTACACATGGAACAAGAAGATCTGCTTGTAAGTTTTGACGTGGTTTCACTATTCACTCAATTCCCAATAAAAGAAATTCTCCAAATCATCAAAAATAAATACCAACCACCCAAACATCTCATGAAACTAACAGAACACTGCTTAACCAACACATATTTCATATACAAAGGACAAAGATACAAGCAAATTGAAGGAGCCCCTATGGGATCACCACTGTCACCCGTCATTGCAAACTTGTTCATGGAAGAATTTGAATCCAGAGCCCTAGCCAATGCCACCCACAAACCCAAACTATGGTTAAGATACATCGATGACACATTTGTGATTTGGCCCCATGGAAAAGAAAACCTGAACATTTTCCTTACCTAAACAGCACACATCCCAAAATCAAATTCACCATGGAAACAGAAACAAACAAACAACTACCATTCCTAGATGTACTAATCTACAAAAAAACAGATGGCATACTAGGACATACCATATACCAGAAGAAAACACACACCAACCGCTACCTCAACATCCAATCCCACCACCACCCAGCACAGATAAACTCCATGGCCAAAACACTAATTGCTAGAATCAAACACCTGGTAGACAAGACACACATAAAGACTGAACTATGCACCCTGACTGAAGTACTGACAGCTAACGGCTTCCACAAAAGCAAAATCACAGGCCTGATCCACAAAAACATACTGAGACATAATGGAGACCAAGAAGATGAACAGACCGATGGAACAGCTGTCCTGTATTACAGATAAAATCAGTAAGATACCACGCAGGCATCATATCAAGACTGCCTTCAAAACAGACAGAAAAATAGCAGCCATTCTTAGAAACCCCAAAGATAACATTGACCTGGAAAACCAAGGCATATATGAAGTCCCCTGTGCATCATGCCCTGCCACATACATTGGACAGACCCAATAGAAGAATAAGTACCCACCTGGATGCACACAAAAAGGCAGTAAAAAAGCTGGAACACACTTCCTCACTAGTCCAACATATGAAAGCCACAGGCCATAGCATTGACTTCAGTGGCACCAAAACCCTAGCCACTATAGAAAACCCCAGCCACAGAATTATCAGAGAAGCCATAGAAATGGAAAAAAAGACCTGAAAGCATGAATAGAAGAGATGATCCCACCAGACTGTCAATTATTTGGAAGCCTGCACTCACAAACAAAAAAATCTCCACACCACAAGCCAGGCAAACATTTGGGCACAAACAGAACCCCCCACAATATCTCCAGCTCAAACACACCCCAACCAGGCACCCAGATGAAACCTAGCCTCCTAATAAATGATAGCCATCCGTTTACTCGAAACCAAGCTGCACTAAAAGCCTCCAATACAGGAAACACAATGTTGCCAGCCAATCAAGACAAAAACAATGTTACAAAACAGACAGAAGATATTAGAAACACCAATCAAGCAGAACACAGAAAACTCCAAGACCAATAAACAGAGACCAAGACTCCCAACCAATCAGGATGAAGAAAAAACTAGACTGGAACAGCAGTAGGCTAGCACCAAATTTAAAATAGAAATGGCTGTGAAAGTCTGAGACTCAGAAATGAACACAATACAGAAGCCTGCTGATGGCAGATGAGATTCTGCTGAAACGTTGCTACAACTTTAAAAGCACAACTATAATGACATGGGAAAATACCCGAACAAAGCTGAATATCATACACATATCAGAACAGCCATTTTTCTAGGGTTGGATACAAAGTTCATTGTGCGTTGGTCCCATGATATGATGGAAAGTAGTGAGAAGTTGGATTCCCAGAGGGACGGGGTGCATCCTATGGGAGTAAGAGGCAACTCAGTCCAGATATTGTGAATGAGAGAAAGAGGGTGAGGATAGCTCTTGCCTAATATTGTAGATGTAGATACATGTAGTCCTTGAGTTACAACCATTCATTTAAAGAGGGTTCAGAGTTACAACTGCACTAAAAAAAGCGATTTATGACCATTTTTGACATGTATGACCATTGCAGCATCCCCATGGTCATGTGATCACAATTTGGATACTTGATAAATGGTTTATATTTATGACAGTTGCAGTGTCTGAGTGTCGTGTGATCACCTTTTGCGACTTCCAACAAACAATGTCATTGAGAAAACCAACCTAACAAATATGTTGCTAACTTAACAACTGCAGTGATTCCCTGAACAACTGTGGCAAGAAAGGTAATAAAATAGGGCATAACTCATTAAACAACTGTCTCGCTTAGCAACAGAAATTTGGGGTTCAGTTGCAGTCGTAAGTCAAGCACTACCTGTAATAGAGTGCTCAGTCTGGCAAGATTTTGCTGATATGATAGAAACAATAAATAACTCAGTTTGCCAAAATTGCCATCTCCTCTTCCTATTTTATTTGTCAAGCGATTATAAGATAACAGGTATAAGTATAAACATGGTTATGAATACATGAAATGGATACATATAAGAAAAATA
>BHEV01010238.1:10154-32585 GCA_004319985.1 Emydocephalus ijimae | reverse complement strand
ATAGCCAGATCGATAAAGAAGCCCTTGCAATCGTATCTGCCGTTAAAAGATTTCACGAGTTTGTGTATGGCCGGGTTTTTATTATCGTGATTGACCACAAACCGTTATTGGGGATAATAGCTGGAGATAAGCCAACTCCTTACATATAATCCCCCAGGATGACTCGCTGGTCAGAATTCTTGGCTGCTTACAACTATCGGCTGCAATACCGCCCAGGAAAAGCTATTCCCCACACCGATGCATTGAGCCGGGCACCACTCCGAGACTCTTGCCGATCCCGTTCCAACATTAACCACCTTACAAATCGAATCGCTGCACACGCCGCCATTAACTGCCCAAGATATTGTGAGGGAAACCAAACGTGACCCCACCTTAGCGCGTGTCCTGAGCTGGGTAGAACGCGGATGGCCATTGGAGCAACTATCAGATGACTTTACACCATTCAAGACGCGGCAAACAGAGTTGTTCTCACAAAAGGGCTGTGTCATCTGGGGCGATAGAGTCATTTTTCCAGAACGACTCCAAAAAGCAGTACTCAGAACTTTGCACGATGGCCATCCCGGTATCGTGAGAATGAAGGCCCTTGCAGGAAGCTACGCTTGGTGGCCTGGCATCAAAAACACATTGAGAACTGGGTTAAAACTTGCCATAGATGCCAGGAAGTGAGCAACGCCCCACCAAAAGCCATTCCAACTGAGTGGGAAACGCCACGAGAACCTGGTCCCGTATTCACTTGGACTTTGCGGGGCCGACCAAAGGCCACACCTTCCTTCTAACCATCGACGCCTACTCGAATTGGCTTGAGATTCACCGTATGACCAACATGACCACTGAAGCAGTCATCAAAAGACTGGAAAGACTGTTTGCGACCCACGGACTGCCAGATGTTCTGGTATCCGACAACGGGCCCCAATTTACCGTGCTGTCCTTCGAGCAATACCTAGCTGACCATGGCATCCAACATGCGCTCACATCGCCTGTGCATCCTGCTACCAATGGAAGGGCTGAGCACATGGTTCAATTCGTCAAAAAGANACCGGTTACACCCAGCTTATGAGCCGGAAAAACCACTCGGATCCAGCAGCCGATGCCGTACCTTCCAGGTAGGCGATTGCGTGTACGCTAAAAACCTGTCCGGTGATCCACTGTGTGTTGAAGCAACAATCATACATGTAACTGGCCCAAGATTCTACATTGTAAAATGCTTCGACGACAAAATTTGGAAACGCCATATCGATCAGTAACAATCACAGCTCCGTTCAGACATTTCTGAATTCCCTTATGACCAAGCTGAGGGGGGGGGGAGATACAGAAGAAGGACGAAACCCCAATAGAAGAAAACCCATTCGGAAGAATCGATAGCGGAATAGAGACACAGGAAAGAGATCTAGAGACGGTAGTAGGTCTACCTCAAGGAGTTACCGACAATAGCAGAGAGGACGGAAACGTGAACGCTGAACCTGAACAAACCACTTCACTAAACAATGATCTACCTCAGCAGAATGGTAGCCAAAAGCAGGTTTGCACAGCGGAAGTCGAACAGACTAATAAAGCAACCATCCTATCTAAAGGACTATGTAACTGTGCCCTGTAAAAAGAAGCCAGGGGGAAGGGGTGTTGTGAATGCATAGAATGTAATAAAGTTATTTGGAGCTTGGAGTTAAGTACAAGGTACTGGCCCTGCACTTCTGATTGGCTGTCTAATAGTAGGATCGGATTCGCCCGTTCAGGGGAATCTGATTGGCCATTAACAGAGCCTTCGTATTGGTTCAATGGAGCAAGTGCTCCTGAGTTCTTATTGGTTAAATAGTTGTTGGGTTATCTATATAAGAGGGTCGTAGCTGCCCTGTTTTCTGAGCTGTCACTGTGTAATAAAAAGAGTTGAAGTTCACCGTTAACTGGCTCATCTCCATTCATTATCGCCCATGCCTCAAACTTGACACACCATATGATTATTCAGAATGATTAAATTTACATTATAATATAATCCTTGACTTACAACCACAAGTGAGCCCAAAATTTCTGTTGCCAAGAAAGACATTTGTTAAGTGAGTTTTCCCCCATTTTATGACTTTTCTTGCCACAGTTGTTAAGGAAATCACTGCAGTTGTTAAGTTAGTAATGCAGTTGTTAAGTGAATATGGTTTTCCCCATTGATTTTTCTTATCAGAAGGTTGCAAAGAGGGGGTCATGTGACCCAGGACACTGCAACCATCATAAATATGAACCAGTTGCCAAGTGTCTAAATTTTGAATTTTGATCACATGACCTTCAGGATGCTGCAATAGTTGTAAGTGTGAAAAACAGTCGTAAGCAGGGGTGGGATGCTACTGGTTCTGCCTGGCTCTATAGAACCGGTAGCTCTAAATAGCAGCAGACACTGAACCAGTTCTGTGTTTGCTGCTGTTTGCCCCACCCTCTCATCTGGGCTCTTACCTGTCTTTTATTTCCTGCTTTTTCAACCTCGCTGCCTTGCGCAGCGCAGCTGAGGTTGAAAAAGCAGGAAAAAAAGAGGCTTTTCAAACACTGTGCACCTGTGTGCAGCACTTTTTAGATGTCCAGGCAGCACAGCTTAAAGTTTTTTTACATGCATGTGCAGTGTAATCATCGAACCGGTAGTAACACCGGTTGAATCCCACCCCTGGTGATAAGTTCCTTTTTTCAGTGCCATTGTATCTTCAAACAGTCACTAAATAAACTGTTTTAAGTTGAGGACTACCTGTAATTCCTGCTTCAAGAATTGTATTATTTTAGTAGAAGAAACTAGGGCTGTTACCTAGCCACTTCAGTTCAACTTATGCAACCCAATCTTAGTTTTTCCTCTTCCCTTCATAAAGAGGCATAGACCCAGCAGTTGAGTAGGCAGGCTAAGCTGGAGAAATAAGAGGTGGTGTCACCAGCTGAGTCAAATAAGGAGGTCAGATGGAAAGGGAACTAGAGTCAGATGGAGTACAGTCAGCTAAGGATGTGAGGAATGCAAGAAAGGACCAGCGCTAAATAATTGTGTTATTGAAAGGGGATGCATTTGTTTTCAGATTCAGAATATAATTCAACTTTGCAAGTTCTATTATTACAGCCATATGTGCTCATTTATGAATGCATGGTTCCATATATTGATAAATCCTGGTTATTAAATATTTAGGTAATTCTCATTCTGAAGGGCAAAATATAACAGCATTTATTTATTTGCAACCATGGGTTTTTACAAAATTCATATAAAATTGCAACAATCTGTGTCAGTTAAGTGTATCCCCTCCCTAAAATTATCCACACTGTCTGTTAACAACTGAATCCATACCTTTCTGGAAGGCTTTACAAAGAATGGAACTTTTTTGTGATATTTCCATCTATACTAGCACACAAGAAATAGATTTTTTTTCCTTCTATACTGAATTGATTAAGTTGTATTAAACAAAGGAATAATAAATCTAGCTCTGGGTTCGTGATATGATTTGCAAGAAAGTAATGGATCGGATCTTCTACCTGTGAATTATCACAAATGCATAAATGTGTAAAAGTGTGTGTAATTGGAAATCTTCTATAACCTCTATTCAAGTAGTTTATTGGCTTTGTTTGAAAATTAAGTTCTGTGAAAACTTGTCTCCAGGAATGAGATAAAAGGCATTGTAAATAAGATGACATTCCTTTTCCATCTTTAAGTTATTGATACCACTTGGCCAACTTAAACTTGTGTAAATGCTGTATTTTGTCTAAAATAGTTTAAAAAATAAATAATATCTCAATTACATGTGGCAATTTAGGGCATTCAACAGATCCTGAACCAGTGAAAATAGTGACAATTAATTTAGATTTAAATTCATTCATCCACTACTATTAAATTGTTCATGGGAGCTTTGTCTTACCAAAAAAGTGTCGGGCATGAGAACTAATAACCTATAATATAAATGTATTGCTTCCTTTATCTGTATATAAATTTGTGAAAGACCCACTTTTGATCTCAACATCACTGCCAGTGTACATGGGGGTGAAGCTAGAACCGATCTCATGAATTTGTTCTGCATCATCAGTAATTCTCATAGTTTACTTAAATCCTAAATGGAAACCTCATATGACAACTGTGAGATTGTTTCCCCTTGGAAGATCAAGAGATCTGGCTGCACTGAACAATGTCCTTTGGAATAGACAGACAAGGGGACAAATGGCTCTCATTGATCTCATAGCCATTGTTATTGAGATACAATACAAGTTTTTCATAGTACTGTTTCAATAAAATGGACACCTCAACACTTGAAAGATAAGATGAATTATTATCTGAACTGTTTGTAAACTAACGCAGATAATACCTCTGAAATACCTCCCACGCATTTCAGCAGAAGTGTCCAACAGATCAAAGGAGATTTTATTTATTTATTTTGATTTGATTTGTCAATTGCTTACAAAATAATAGGTATAAGTATAAACATGAGTAAGAATACAGGAAATAGGTATGAATAAATGGGGACAATAGGACAGGGATGGTAGGCATGATTGTGCACTTATGCATGCCCCTTTCAGACCTCTTGGGAATGGGGTGAAATCAATAGTGGATAGTTTGGGGTTAAAGGAGTGGGGGTTAGAGGATGTAATAACAGAGTCAGGAGTCAGTGCATTCCAGGTATTGACCACTCTATTGCTGAAGTTGTACTTTCTGCAATCAAGTTTGGAGCAGTTTACATTGAGTTTGTATCTTTGTGTGCTCTTGTATTGTTGTGGTTGAAGCTGAAGTAGTCATTGACTGGTAGGACATTGTAGCAGATAATTTTGTGTGCTACACTTAAGTCCAACCATAGGTGGCATAGTTCAAGGTTCTCCAAGCCCAAAATCTCAAGCCTGATGATATAGGGTATTCTGTTGCAAGCAGAAGGGTGTAGTACTCTTCTTGTGAAATATTTCTGGACTCGCTCAATTGTATTAATGTCCGTTATACAGTGCGGATTCCAGACTGATGAGCTGTATTCAAATATTGGTCTAGCAAAAGTTTTGTATGCTCTAGTTAGCAATTCAATATTTCCAGAGGAGAAGCTTTGTAAGATTAGATTTACAACTGTTAATGCCTTTTTGCAATGCTGTTACAGTGAGCTGTAGAGCTTAATTCAATATGAGTACTCCAAGGTCCTTGACAGAGTGAAGATCATCAATGAGGTCATATCTGTCTGGTTTGTATTTGATGTACTGATTTTTTTTACCAATATGTAGGACAGAGCATTTGTTAGTCAAGATTTGGAGTTGCCAATTGTTTGATTATTCAGACACATAATCAAGGTTGCTTTGAAGGACAGTAGCATTGTCAGTGGTGCGGAATAGTTTTATGTCATCCGCAAAGAGGATGCAGTTGCTTATAAGCTGATTGAAAAGGTCATTTAAATAGAGTATAAAGAGTGTGGGTCTTAGAACGCTGCCTTGGGGGACACCACTGTTAACTGGAGAAAGGTTTGGTATAGCGCTCCCTATTTTACTATTTGTTTCCTGTCTGACAGGAACACGGTAATCCACTTATGAAGGGATCCAGAAATGCTGTAAGAGTTTAGTTTTAACTGTAGTTTGTCATGTACTGCTGAATCAAAGGCTTTGCAGAAGTCTATGTAAATTGTGTCCATAGCTTTACCCTGGTCAAGTAGAGTAGCCCATATGTTTTTGCAGTGTAGGAGTTGAAGAAGATTTTCCTCTCTTGGGATGGTTATGTTGAAGCCAGCCCATAGCATTTCATTGTAATTTATTTCTGTGAATAAATATGGATATGATTCAAATAGTCTGTTTATATGGTAACAATAGGTCACTGCTGAAAAACTACCAACCATTCTCACATCCGTGGACTAGAATATCCCTTCAGAAAACCATTTTTTGTGCCAAATTTTCCATCTGTTATCTGTGTGAGAAACAATCAGTAGGGAACTTGCCATGTGTTGCAATTTTATTTCTGCCTCTAATCCAGGTTTCCTCCTTCTTTCCCACCCCCTTCTGTTTATGAAATGGAAGTTCTTTTTCCAAGTAGCACTTGCAAGCTGCTACATGCTGACTTGGGAAGTAAGAGGTCTATGGGAAAAATAAGTGCCAGCGTAAGCAATTCAGGCCCAGAACAAGTCAAACAAAATTGTGTTATCATCAGCACTGCAATGTGCTCTTGGGCTGATGACTGCAATCATAATTGTTATCATCAGCACTGCAATGTGCTCTTGGGCTGATGACTGCAATCATAATTATTTCGAGAAAATATTCTATTTCTTCAGGTCTCTAGCTACAGCAAATACAAGTATTCTTATGATAATAATATCCAGTGACATTAACAAAAAGTTTACTACCCAAATTGTTTGATCCAAGTTCATTCCCAGAGGTTTTTGAAGGGCTCTTGGTTGGATGGTCATGATGAAATCCCCCACCCCCCAAAAAGGCCCAGCTCCTCCATAATAGACAAAGAAGGGAACAACAAAGTAACATTGGCTTCATACATTGCCAGAATATCTTAAAAGCTCAAGAGGATTTTCAACCAACACCCGAGATGGTATTCAGCAGGTTCTGACCAGCTCTGGAGAATCGGTAGCAGAAATTTTGAGTAGTTTGGAGAACCGGCAAGTACCACCTCTGACTGGCCCTACCCCCATCTATTCTCTACCTCCCGAGTCCCAGATGATTGGCTGGGTCTTCTTTTGTTGCTCTGCACAGGAGAACAGAGCTGGAAAACAGGTTAGTGGGATGGGGAGGAAATGGGAATTCTGCAATAGACTTCCCCTGTCATGCTCACCAAGCCACGCCCACAGAACCAGTAGTAAAAAAAATTGAATCCCACCACTGACCAACACAATATGCATACACACCTGAAACACCCAAAAACACTAAAGCAGAAATTTGACAGTCACAAATTGTCAAATTTGTCAGTCACAAATTGTCAAATTTGTCAGTCACAAATTGAGCAATGTAATATATGCAGTACAATGCAGTGAGACATGTGCAGATCTGTATATTGGAGAAACAAAACAAGCATTTCACAAGTGCATTTCACAACATCATAGGAGATCAAAAGACAAGATTCAGAAGTCCATCTGCATTTGAAAGACAAAAGTCACTCTTCAGAACAGGGGTCTCCAACCTTGGCAACTTTAAGACTAGTGGACCAGCTCCCAGAGTTCCTCAGCAAAGCTGGCTGAGGAACTCTGGGAGTTGAAGTCCACAAGTCTTAAAGTTGCCAAAGTTGGAGACCGCTGTTTTAGAAGACAGCAAAGTCCACATTCTGGATATAGAAGATCACTGTTTGAAATAGGTGTCAAAAGGGCAGCTTATGTTAATATTGAATAGCCCTTCCTCAAGGAGAGGGATCTGGCATCACCTATCTCCTGTTACAACTGAACTCCTTTCAGAAGTTCCAAGAAGGTTCCATAACCATTTGCATTATTCAGATGACCCCAAGGGCACAGATAAATCTCCAAGTGGCTTTAACAACTCTCAGAAAGAATGCAGAATTCTCCACCATTTTGTCGGAACTGAAAAAGCTTCTTGGATAAGAAGCAAAATGTCTTCAGAGAAAAACAAAGAAAGTCCAGTTACCTTTTGAAAAAGCACCTTTGGGACAACCATGACCTGGATGTCTGAGAATCTCAACTGACTTGTTTGAGGGAGAGAAACTTTTTTTGGATCTAAGTAATGGGCTTCATTCACTGAACTTGCTAAGTTGCTGGTTAGTAGAATTTCTACTTTTAGATTGCACTGAGCTTAACTCAAAAATGCTGCAAGATGTCTCTGTGATTAACATGACTTAAAAGTAGCCACTGCATGATTCTTAAACAAACCATATCCGAGTAATTTTGTAGCTGTATCACTCAGAGGAAAGAGTATATGTGGTTCCTCAATTCATTACTTTAATAGGTATGGGTAAGGTAAGATCAAGATAAACATAATCAAAACATTTGCCTATTTCACAAGATTGCTAGGCTAAAGCAGAAGATAAATTAAGCTTTTGGAGAACATCAGAAAGCTATTTCAAGAAATACTGAAAAATTCTATGGAATAATTAAAAATGTCTCCACTCTCCAAACTATTTGTAAAAGTGCATATTCTACTGATAGAAATGCCAGATTAGGACTGGAAAGAACCCAATCAAATTAATGCATACTGTCAACACTGAGGCTGGCCTGATTGAGGCCATATTGGAGGCTTCAGTGTTGCCACAATGGCGCTGAGGGATAGGAATGGGGAAATAGAGATAACTGGAGTTTTGCAGCCAAAATAAAATAGTTTCCCCTAAAAACCAATAACATTCCCAAAGGTGGCTGAAAAGAGGAGGAGTGAAATTTCCAAGCAACCAGACAGCACCTTGACTGGACCGATTGTTTGGGAAAGGGGGGAAACTTAATTAGGTGAAAACCAACTCAACTTTTAGAGTCAGTTTTCACCAATCTGTACCAATATGTTATGTGCATATTGTTCTTTGAGAAACCTGCTTGCCTCAGAGTTCTGTTTGCTATGGACTTATTACTTGGAACCCAGACACTTACTGCATATTGGCCCTGACACCTTTTTGTGATGGGCTAGAAGCAAGTAGAAGCTTTCCAGAAATAGTTGCAAATATCCCATTGATTAACTTCTACCCTTAAAACATAAGGCACTGCACACCACAACTAGACACAATAACAGGTTTTTTTTCTGAATGCCATTACTCTGCTAAACACACAATTCCTACAACACTGTCAACTTATTAAATAAGAGTGTATTACTATTATTCCTCTATGACTAGATTATAATAACACTTCCAAGTATCGATCTCTTCCCACTTATGATTATAACCATGTTGCTTGTATCTTTACAATTTAAATTGGGGGGGGGGGTTGTTTCCTGGTATGATTGATTGCTTATTAGTAACCTATGGCTATCACTAGATGTTGTATCTTATGGTTCTTGGTGAATGTAGTTTTTCCTTTATGTACTAAGAGCATATACATTAAAGACAAATTCCTTGTGTGTCCAATCACACTTGGCCAATAAAGAATTCTATTCTACTATATTCTATTACAATATCCAATTAGATTTTTTTATTTGCCAAATTTATAGGGTCACCCATCTCACATAAGGTGACTCTGAGCAGCATACAATAAAACAACATTCTTAGACCAGTCTTCAAATTAGAGCCCAAGTTAAGAGCTAGTATGAAGGAGAAGGTTGATGCACTGCTTCCTCTGCTTCTTTAATAAAGGACAGTATGAGAAAAACAACAATGAGATGTATTAAAATAAGAAAAATGTGTTTGCTTGAGTATGTGAACTGCAATGTCATCTGTGATGACCTGAATTATCATTTACTAAAATCTGATTACTGGTATTACACATGGACATTGGAAAATTGATTCATCTTTGGTACAACTCATCATTTTGGGTATGAAATGAAGCCTTTTTCCTAAGATGTTGAAGACAAAATAAGACTTGGTCACTGTCCTTTCAAATGGGAGACAATAAAGAAAAGCAGGAGATTCAGTATCTACAGACTTTGGACTGGGTGAGGATAGGGTAAAAGTGTAAAGATGGGGGCTACAGTCATGCAATCAAAGCTTGTCCCTTTATATGCTTTGCATGTGTGATGTGGTGAGCCTTCAATACTACAGTCATGTGCCACTATCTTAATTTTTTCTAACCGGTCTTCTGAATGCCCCGATACTGTGATCTCATTGTTGGTCTTCTTCTTGCCAATATAAAACTGAAAAAAGGATTCTACCCTCCATGAATACTTGTATCATGTTTTGCTTCAAATGGAAACAAATGAACAAAAAAGGAATAATGGGAGAAGGCATATCGGAAAAAACAAATGCCTTTTTCAGAGTTTTGTGAAGTGCCCTGCCTCTCTCTCATCATCAGTAACTGTCTCCTACTCTATTACTGTTAATATAAGCATTATAAATAGGAGACTAATCTTTAACCATAAAAATGACACAGAATATAATTAAGCTCTTACCCAGGCAATTTCACTTTAATTTCAAATAAAAATGAGAGGTTTGGCCCGCTAATAATTAAAATACATCAAAATTTTCTAATCCACCAGCTTTGTAGACTCTAATCTACCATTTTAAAAACAGTTGATCACTTCTCCTCTAATAGCAAATAGGAGTGGTACAGTTCTTTCGAATTACAGGGTGAGAAATTTGAATGCTGAGTTGGATTTTTGTTTGAACAGAAGTGCAATCAAACCTTCTTACTCTTTGTTTGCCTAATAATCTAGACATTTTATTCCATCATACAAAGACAGTATAAAACATTACATGCAATCCTTATATTGCATACAGCTTGAGCTGACCTTGACTGATCTCAAACTGCTAAATAGCAACAGATCAGAATGAGACTTTGATGGGAGAACAGCAGGAATTCTCAAGTTTGCTTGCTAGACTGAAAAAGAAAAAAGAAATATTGGAAAAAGGTTTATCAAGCCATTCCCATATTGTTACCAAATAAACTACTTATCTATTCACGTAATCACTAGTCAAGACACAGAAATCTGATTGACTATCATATGAAGAGGTGCCCAAAACTCTATACTATTCATAGTTTTGCTATTCACATTTGGTACCCTTGATACAACTCTACTCCAAGATCAGTTTACATTTACAAGGTCAAGATAAATGGGACATGGGGATGATGATGTCAACATTCTGCAGCACATCTGGATAAAGAAAATAAATAAGAAAGATGTTATATGTTGTGTCAGGCCAAATATAATGAAGATCCCACCAAGTGAGCCAGGAACACAATCAGTTGCTTTTTGGCTATTTTATATCAGTTCATATTCTGTAAATTTACACCTGCATACATTTCCATACATACTGTATACATATTCTACAGGAAGAAAAATAGAAAGAGAACCTACTCTTCTGTCCACTAGTCAAGTAGTTGAAAGGAAGTTGGGAGTTGCTGAGAGTTCAGTTTCTCCAATGTCCAGCTCCCATCTTTTATAGATGATGGCATCTGTGCTGATTCCCACAGCAAGTTTTCACACTTTGTTCTGGTCTCAGATCTTTCCTCCTTGTTTTGATGTGCCAGTTACTTTTCAAGAAAAAGCTTGTTTATACGATGCAATCATGATGGATAAATAGTTTCTACATTTCACTACACAAACCGTTCAGAGAGTATGAAGGTATTTCAAATCTGTGGTGGAAATGTGAACAGTACAAGGAGACATTTCCTCATGTTCGGTGGACATGCAAAAAACCTAGAAAATTTGGATTCAAATATATACTAATTCAAAAGATTGTAAAGGTTAATATACAATTGAAACCAGAGACTTTTCTTTTGGTACTAACCAAATAGTTAGAAAAAGGTTATAGAACCTTGTCTTTATGCATGATAACTGCAATGAGATTATTATATGCATAAAGGTGGAAAGATTCAACATCAATTACAATGGAGGAATAGATGGTGAAGATATAGAAAATGACTTCTTTGATCAGAGAAAAGGCATTATCTAAGTTTATTGTTGACTGGAAATCCATTACAGACTTTTTTGCATGAAACAGAAAAAAAGCAACTGTTGATAAATGGTTTTGATGATTAGAAAAAAAGATAATAGAAAAAAATGAAAATTATGATGTAACCATACAGTTAGATGTACAGTAAATGTGTATATTAATCACTGCTGTGAACGATTTCTTTATATTTGGGGGGGTGCACTTTGCTTTGTCTTTTTTTCCTTTCCATTCTTTATTCTGTACTTCCTATTAATTTTAATCTTTATTAAAATTGTAATGAAGTGATGGAGGACATAGATAGATCGATAGATAGATAGATAGATAGATAGATAGATAGATAGATAGATAGATAGATAGATAGATAGATAGATGAATAGAGGATGGATGGACTTCTTACTTTATCATCTGACTGCTGTCAATTTATTCTTCAGCAGTCTTATTTCATTCTTCTTTTGTTCCACTTTTCCTTTTTGTTTCTGTGTGCTTTTGAGTCAGTCTTGACTCCCGGCAACTGCCTGAACAAGTCCCTGCCATTTTCTTAGCAAGATTTCAGAAATGGCTTGCACTTGCCTTCTTCTTCCTAGGGTTGAGTGAGAATGGCTGACCCAAGGTTCTTCAGCTGGCATTGTGCCTAAAGCCAAATTAGAACAGCTGAGCAACTCTCAGTTGCTAATTTGATGCCTTAATCACTACACCAAACTGGTTTTCTCCCTTTCTCTGAATGGTATCATATAAGGAGAATTTGAGATTCAGGGGGCATGTAATAAAAAAGTCTACAGAAACAGAATAAAGAATAGAGATATAGATATAGATAATAAAGGTGTAGATTTTGTATCATTTGGGATTATAGGTTCTCTGTCCTTGCTGTAGATATTATAAATGTTCATTTGAAACTATGGCGTCTCAAATCATGAGTTATAATATATAATATATGATATAATTCAAACCACCTCTTCAACATTCCTTGGGCATCCAATACCTCCATTCCCAATTTCATACTCCAGAGTTTCCATGTGACACAAAGGACACTACAACAGCAAGAAAAGAAAAATGTGGTTAGGTAAAACTGGTGGGAAGATGGCATCCTAGATTTAACTCTTCCCCACATTGCCCCTGGTAAAGTTTGGACTTTATGGATGGAGAAATCCACCACCATTTATTTTATTCAACTCTGTTCCATTATTATTATTATTTATTAAAATGCAATAATTTTTCCATTGTTCCACCTCATCCACCACCATCACCCCATCTATCCATTCTAAGGGAAAATATTATTACCCCAGAAACCAATATTCCAGCATTACTTTTAGAATAAAACAAAACTGTGCTCAGTTGCCTTTTTTTTAAAACAAAACAAACAATTTGACTGCATTTTCTCAATAACTGATATTGACTCGAACATAGGTCCAGGTTTCATCCCACCAAGGACAATAACCAGCTGTCCCAACATTCATTTTCACAAACTCCAAAAGGAATTGATTATCATGCAACACTTCTTGGTAGCACCAACTGGATACTGTGAAACCTGGCAGCCGTCTTATGACAGCATTGAATGGATAAATAGTCTCTCCTTCCAATAAAGCTTTTTAACCTTCCAGAATCAAGTGCAAATCTTTTTTTAACTTTTTCCAGAATTATGGTGGCATCTGAGAACCTTAATGGTATAAGCCCATTCTTTACATGATTTAAGCAAGCAAGATATATTTACGAAGGCAAATATATGTGTCCCAGGATATGTCTTGGATCTTGCAAGATATATTTAATTGGCTTTAGGCAGGAGAGGGGGAAAATAACATTGGAATATAACTCATATACCTACAGCATATTGCTTACAAAATACTGGTTTCTTCCTTTTTTATGAATCACATTAAATAGTTACTGTTTTTTCTGTTTAGGTACGACTGATAATGCAAATATTTATTTTATTGTATTTATTTGATTTGTCAATTGCTTACAAGATAGTAAGTATAGTAAGTAACTGTACCTAATGGATTAAACTTAATTCTTCTGCCTTTGCTTTTAGGGGACATTATAATATGACAGCAGGATGCAAGTATTTATCTCAAAATTCCAATGAATGATAGCAGCATAAATGATCTCAGAACTTTGTGATCACAAGGTAGGAATCTCCAAGGGTAGGAAATTAACCAGTATGGTTGGGTGTGTTTTATTTTTCCAGACATATAATGGAATGTCTATGAAACATATACCAGCATCTGGGAATATATTTTTCTTAAACCAACAGAAGCAAGTAATTAAGAAGAAAAGCAAAACATTCTCTAAACCATAAGAGACCATTCTAGCTATATTGATCTGGGGAATCTGCCTTAGTCGAAGATTGTGGGATTCTAGCTACTATAGGAATGTGAATCCTGTGTTTACACTCCTCTATTGAACATTTTGTTTTATTCTTTTCTTTGTGGATCTTTCCAGGAGATATCATGCTTTTGCAATTAAAGGTCTTTTTCTACACTTTGCTGAATATTTTTTTTCAGTTTCTACTTCATTTGTGCACCTATTGCTTTTGAATCCACAAACTGTATTTCTGTTTGACAAAACCGAAGAGAGGGTAGCTGCAGTTTCCATTGTTTGTGCAGACTATTTATGCAGACACCCAAGCTAGTTGATAAGAGTAGCTAAGACAAATGAAAGTTGAGTTTCAACATTCTCATTGGAAGAAGAAGAACTCTTGAGTTAGCATCAGATCTGGAGCCTTAAAATTATCCCAGGACTTTCTGGAACTGGAAAGAACTTGAATAGAGTTGAAGATAGGCAATATAGCTTATTCCATCAGCTGGATGGGGCATATATGGCTGGATTCAGGAAGTGATTAATGTCTTCTTAAGGAAGAGGTTGCAACATGGTTGGATTCAGTTACAATGGCAATGAATGCATCATTGGAAAGCCTTAAAAATGAGGTTAGGGACAGCTTGCCATGGAGAAAGCCTGTGTAGTTGCTAGGAATTAACAGTTTCTTGATCAGAGATAGTATTCAGCAGGTTCTGACCAGTTCTGGAGAACCAGCTGCGGAAATTCTGAGTAGTTCGGAGAACTGGCAAATACCACCTCTGACTGGAGATTTTACAGTATCTTTGCCCTGCCACACCCACCAAGCCATGCCTACAGAGCGGTTGTAAAAAAAAATTGAATCCCATCACTGGTCTTGATGTCACATAATCAATCAAAAACAAAGGGGATGTTACCATCTGCCTTAAAAGAAACAGGAGTTTTGCTTCCTTCTAAGAACACCAATTCTTGATCCTACCAACCAGCCTCCAGCCTTCCATCTTTCAAGAGAGTCCTGGCTGATCCTGTCCCTAGCAGGAGTATAAATATAGACAATGGGGACAACTTTTATATTGATATTTTTTTCTGATTCAAGGATGGGTGCATGGAAATTTATGTCAACAGCAGAGAAAGCCCCAAGAAATAAGCAGTATACAACCTATATATAATCTGTATCCCATGTATACCACCTGAATTTCCTTCTAGAATTCTGGCCTAATCATTTAAATTCTGGGATGGGATAAACATGCCTTTAGTACTTTGGGACACTTCTATGAAACTTTAAATCAAAATATATATTTTTGAATGGGAGAAAGCAATAGCCACTGGCCAAATATCTGAGATAAATCCTGGCAATTTATCTACAAGATTCCCTCTTATATTTCACTTTATTAATAGATATTTAAACATTAGTGCTCAAGAGAGGGTAGGAATCATATTGAAATATATCACTAATTGAAAGTTAATTAAATATTATTGAGTCTTTCCTAATGGAAGCAGGGCTTTAGAAAAGGGAAGCTATCCATTATAAAATTATTTTGTCGTGTACTGTTTGCCACATCAGTAATTCTAGATCCAACTGTTGGGATACAGATATTAATGTTTTTAAAATTCAGTTTAAATTCATTCTAATTTAAAATGTTATGTGACTCATCAACAAATTGACAAGAACCCTGCCTTTAACATCTGTTCCTAACAGAAAACAAGGTGAGTTAAAAACAACAATAACTAAGGAATTGAAAATGCATAACAGTGCCATTATGAGCCACTCAAGTTGCCGTATCTCCTTCTCTCTTGTCAGCTGGCCTGTGGATAGGAAATCTAAAATATACTGAATATAGATTTATTGTCAGAATGCCTAAGTAACAAGAGTGGAACAGAAAATATTTTCACTAACTCAAATCAGATGTATCTGGGCAATCTTGCTAATAAAAACATCTCTCTTAAAAGATTACAAAACAAAAGGCATTGAATTAATATCTTGATTTGGTACTTTACTACATTAGTTCTTTTTGAAAAAACAAGTTCACATAGTTATTGTGGAAAGCAGAAGTTGCTGAAATGACTGAAGTCCAAGCTAGGAGATGAAGATGCCAGCCAAACAATAAACAACCCGCACTCACAGCTTTCAGCTCATCTTTAGTTTCTTCAAATGACTTTATTTTTACTTGAGCATATTTTCCATAGTGCTACTTGTGCCTCTCTTGTGTCTTATCACAAAGCCAATGCAAAGCCCCAATCCACAAAAGGCCAAATGTCAAAACAGAGGATCAAGAAGGGCATCCATTTGGATGGAATTTGCATGCCAGAATTTTGGAACAGATGCAAATGCAGCTATATTACAATTTCAATAGAAATACACAGTATCCCACTATATTAGAAAGGACCTGGCTGTGAATGGCTAAACTTCATGTTTAACAGGGGTGTTTTTAAAATTGCTTTCTAAGGTCGCATCTGTATTTGGTTCCTAAGATTCATTATACTGATCTTTTAATATCGTGCAGTCTTTTGTAATGTTAAGGAATGGAAGTCAGCTGCCTATGCACTGCATTTAATTCCATATGCCAATGCAATAGTATTGCAACTGCAATAGGAATAGATATTTATTATTTTGCAGCTGATTCACCCTTGTCCTAAGTATTGCAAATGTCAGTCTGGGACCCACGTGCATACAGAACAGAGCTTTGATGTTGGCACCTAAAGTGAGGCTCTATATTTGGCCTAAATAATTGTACTGTAATAAAGAATAAAGTATGGGTGATTGATGTGGCAATGCCAGTAGAGAGTAGAATAAAAGACAAAGAATTGGATGAGATCAAGAAGAATAGGATCTGAAAATTGAAACTGAAACATTATGTCATAAACAAACTGTTTGTGGTCCCAGCAGTTATTGGCACACTAGATACCATACCAAAAAAAAAACATGAACACCAAGAAGAAAACTATCAATTACAAATTACCAAATCCAATCTCAACATTTGTCTGACTGTGTTACCAAACATAATTCATTAATTTTATATGCCACTCGGATCCCAGCAACTCTGCACAGATATCAAATGTATCAATCCTTTTTCTTCAAAGGAGTAGTTACTCATTTACAATAGCATTTCAATAGATTGGTATTTTGGGTTTCACCACAAGATTTCATCCCAAGATAAATTCAATGGAGAGAGGGAACTATGAAGAAAAACTACATGAAGAGACGATGCAAGAAGAAAATGTAAAAAGTAGGGCTGTCTCAAATGAACCTTCTGCTTCTAGGTTCTCACAGATTTTGCATGTTATCCAGAGGCGAACTCAAGAATGATTTTTAAAAAATAATGGCAGTCACAATGGTTGCCACAACTATATGACCATAGCCCACCCCCTGTGTGTATGCATCACACAACACACATAAAAGGGGTGCGGCTTTGATCACAGAAATGCATCATCTTGATTCTCATCCTCCTCTGGATACTCTAATACATCTATGCCAGACTAATTTTATATTCCATTCCCAAACAGATAAACTCATTTGCAACAGACCTCAACAGAAGTTAATGGATACATGGACCACAAATCAGAGTAGCTGTTTCTCTCTTGTAAATGTCTCCTACCTGCACACAAGGATATAAAATCATCATTCAAAATGGCTTCCACATTCTTCTTCTCACAAATGAGAAGAGAAGAGAAGGGGGAAGAGAAGAGAAGAGAAGAGAAGAGAAGAGAAGAGAAGAGAAGAGAAGAGAAGAGAAGAGAAGAGAAGAGAAGAGAAGAGAAGAGAAGAGAAGAGAAGAGAACTTTCTGTCACTTTAAATGTACACTAATAGCATACATTAAAATGATATTTCATTGCATACAGCTCTCAAAAGTTCACTACCTCCAATATACACTACATGAACATGACAAGAAAGTAAATAAATAAATTATGAACATACCCACATTTATGACACAGAGAAACAATATAGTCTAGTTCAGATGTATACATGTACAGTACATGGTGAGAAAAATGAATCTTGTGAGTTGACCAGGCATAGGGAACAACGCTGTTACAGTATCTGGTAGTCCTGCTAGAAATATTTCAAAACCTCCTCCCAGAGTGGGGCAACAGAAACAGGCGGTAAAGTGGGTGTGTGGGATCTTAACGATGTTTTGCGCTCGAAGCACATAGTGCTTATAAGCAGTATCCTGAATAAAAGGAAGCAAACTTCCTATAATCTTCTTGGCTGTCCTTACCACTCTCTGTATGGACTTTCTATCTGAGGAACTGCTGCCACCAAACCAAATTGTGATGCAGTTTGTTCAATGCTCTCAATCAGACAGTGCCTCTGTAAAAAGTGTCTCTGTAAAAAGTGGTCAGGACAGAAGGAGAAAGATGTGCTCTTCTCATCCAATGCAGGAAATGCAAATTCTGGTTTGAATGCTTCATTAACATGATGTGTGGAAAGACCAATTCAGATTGTTAGTTATCTGCACCCCATTTTGCAATTTTTTCCCCACTATCTGAATGGGAAAACAGGCTCTACTGATAATAGGATCTACATTTGTTTTCAGATCAGCCCCTTATTCCTCATTTAGTAGCATCTAATCCCTGGTTTTGATTGCCTGGCATCTCTCCTTGAAGAGTTTGATTTCTGAACAAAGTTGTTTAGAACGTTGGGCCATCTGCCCTCAAAGTAGACATGGTAAAGTCCACTCTCATTGAAAATCACCGAAAGCGCCATCAGAGGTAACTTGACTTGCTGGCTGAAACTCTGAGCTGTTCCTCTATTGAATTTTAGTCATGAAAATTATCTGGCTATTTGCAAAGCTCTCTGTTTGACATACAAAACTACCTTTAACATGGTGTGTTTATTCTCTCGTGAACCACTGATTGCAGAGGATATTAGAATGCAATAGACATAACCCAGGGAAAGTCTTTGGCATTCATGTCACTTTATGTATTGTTTTAACAAGCAGCTCTCTCTGCCAGGGCAGGCAGCATTTTAATGCTGGACTGTGTTTCACAGAGCTGGAGAAGCAAGGTATAATCCTACCAGATTATTTACCTTTCCAAGTGTTTCTTACTCTAAGTGGATTATTGGCCACTAGGATATTCCCATGTATTTTCCCATGCGACTAGGATTTTTCCATGTATATGTAGATAACACAGCCTCAAGAAGGATGCACCCTCCATTTTGAATCCATTTTGCACTCTGAATTCATAGAGACTTACCTCTAAGTGGATTTTTGCCAAATGGAATTTTCCCATGGGTTTTACCAGAAAATGTAGATAAAGCAGACTTGAATAGGATGCACCATCCTAACCATACTAGTGAACTCCGAATCCAATTGTGATGTCCATTTTGCTTTCTGAATTCATTGATGCCTAACCTTAACCCTAAGTGGATTTTCTGTGAATGGCATTTTCCCATGTATTTTGCCAAGAAATGTATTTAAGGCAGATTTGAAAAGTATGCAACTTCCTAACCATACTAACAATCTCTGAATCCAATGACGATGTCCATTTTGCTCTACAAATTGATAGAGACCTAACCAACCATAACTATAAGGGGATTTGGAGTGAATTGGATTTTCCTATGTATTTTGCCAAGAAATATATTTAAGGCAGATGCCAAAAGTATGCAGCCTCCTAACCATACTAGTGGGCTCCGAATCCAATGATGATGTCCATTTTGCTCTCCGAATTCATCGAGACCAAACCCGAAACCTAAGTGAATTTTCTGTGAATGGGATTTTTGCCTGTATCGTTCCAGGGAACGATAAGGCAGGCTTAAAAGGTATGCACCCTCCTAAGCCCAGTAATGGACTGTGAATCCAATGGTGATGTCCATTTTGCTCTCTGAATTCATAGAGACATAACCCTAACTCTAAGTGGATTTTCCATGAATGGGATTTTCCCATGTATTTTGCAAGGAAACATAGACAAGGCAGACTCAAGTACGATGCTAATGGGCTTTGAATCCAATGGTGCTGTCCATTTTCCTTTCTGGTTTCATGCAGACCTAACCCTAAGTGGATTTGCCACGAATGGGATTTTCCCATGTATTTTGCTAGGGAACATAAATAAGGCCAGCTTGAAAAGTATGCACCCTCCTAACCATATTAATGATCACTGAATCCATTGGTGATGTCCATTTTGATGGACAAAATATATGGGAAAAATCGCATTCACGGAAAATCCATTTAGGGTTATGGTTAGGTCTTTATGAATTCAGAGAGAAAAATGGACATCACCATTGGATTGGGAACCCATAAGTATAGCTAGGAGGGTGCATATTTGTCGAACCTGCCTTATCTATGTTTTCCGGCAAAATATTTTGGAAAATCCCATTATCTGAAAATTCATTTAGGGTTAGGGTTAGGTCTCTGTTATGGATTAAACCATCGCAGCGGTACAACCCTAAACAGCTTCGTCTTACAGCAAGCTTGTAATCCTGCAATTCCCATTGACCCGTGAATAGCGAGTCGTGATTGGTCAGATTTGGCCAGTCTGATTGGCTGTTAATGGGAACCCCTGATTGGATGCTTGCGAAAGCGATAGACTCAGTTCATTCGTTGTTTAACAGCAGCAAGCTCTATAAAAGAGCTACTGCTGCCCAGGTCTTTTGCTCCATTCTTTCTTGTTAAATAAAGAGTTGAAGTCACCGTCCGATCTCTCGTCTCTGTTCTTTGCGCCCATGCCCAGGACTTAACACTGGCGATGAGGGTGGGATGCGGAGATGATAGAGCTGAATAGAACATATCGGACAAAGACAGAGCACGTGGTGAAAGAGCGCACGCAACAGACGGCAAGATGACTAGCAGCACCATACCACCTGCTCCATTCCCCCCAGCAACCGAAGACTGGGACTCGGATATAGACCGTTCCTGGAGACCAACAATTTAAAAGATGCTACGTCTGGCAAGAAACGAGCGGTGTTCCTGACTCATTGTGGCCCCGCCATTTTCAAAATGGCTAAAGCATTAGCAAAACCGGTGAAAGTGAAGACCATGGATTGGGACACCCTCGCTCCAATCCTCAGGGCCCATTATGCACCCGCATTACCTACACTGATGCGAAGACACGAGTTTTACCAGAGGGACCAATGGAAGGACAAGAGCGTTGTTAATTTCGTAGCTGACCTCCAGAACTTAGGAGGCCTTTGTGGTTTTGCAAACTTAGAGGAAGCCCTAAGAGACCGAATAGTTCTGGGATTAAATGCACCGCACATGCAGAGTAAGCTGATGGCGAAAGGCGACATCAGCCTTATAGATGTCACCGCTGATGTTACTGCCGCAGAAGCAACCAGGAAGTCAGCCGCTTGAATGCATCGAGCGAACGCACCACTTTGCCAACTCGCCGACGAGATCCCACTCGCCAATGAGAAGCACGCTACCACTACCCACCACGAAGACTTCGAGTCATCCTCAGACAGTGATGAAGAGGAGGTCCACTGGCTCCACTCAGAACGAGAGCAAAGGAACCAGCGACGTTCACGCCAATGTGCGGGTTGCGGGGCAAACCACCCACGATCAGACTGCAAATTCCTCAACGCATTCTGCCGTAACTGCGGGAAAAAAGGCCACATAGCGAAGGTCTTCAGAAGCAGACGAGAGTCCAGTCCCAACCGAAAGGAGAACAACCTCTGTTGGGAAATAGGCAAACCTCCTGAGAACCGGGACCATCTGAACCACAAATGGAACAACCACTACTACTACAGAAACCAAGCACCTGCCTTTTCAATGAGACAAGAAGAGGCCCACCAAACCATTATCATCGGCCACGCTTCATCGTTCGATGCAAGGAAGATACGCGTGAAGGTTACTATTGAGAATCGACCATGTGTGATGGAAGTCGATTCGGGATCATCCCTGTCGATGGTATCCTGGAAAACCCTCAAACAACTGATCCCTGCCATTTCCCGCCAGGACCTCAGCACGCAGCGAATCGTCCTGAAAGATTATCAGGGAAACAGAATCCCAGTTGTCGGTTCCAGCAACGTCCAAGTATCATTCAAGGACGGCACAGCAGCGCTTCCCCTGTCGTCAATCATGACCAACCCAGCTTGTTGGGGTTACAGTGGTTCGCCCCACTCGGAATTGAACTAGCCGGCATACACCATACCAGAAATGACGACTGGGAAGAGACTGTCATCCAGGAATTCCAGGACGTGTTCACAGGAACATTAGGCAAGTACAAGGGGACCCCTATATCGTTTAATCTCAGTCCCGATGTAGCTCCCATTCGGCTTAAGCCCAATCGAGTACCTTGTGTCTTAAAACCTAAAATCGACGAGCAGTTAGATAAACTGATAGCCCAGGGCGTATTGGAACCGATTGACCACGCCCATTGGGAAACCCCGATAATAACGCCCATGTAGCCAGATGGTTCGTTAAGAATTTGCGGGGACTATCGGGCCACCCTAAATCATGCTCTTCAACAGAGTGCTTATCCAGTACCGGTGGTTCAACACCTTCTTCATTCCCTGGGTGGCAGAAAAATATTTGCGAAATTGGACTTAGCTCAGGCATACCAGCAACTCCCTGTGGATGCAGCAACTGCAGAAGCCCAGACAATAGTTACACATAGAGACACTTTTAAGTGCAAGAGACTCCAATTCGGAGTAAGCGTGGCACCGGGCATTTTCCAAAGTTTAATAGAGAGACTATTACAAGGCATAAAAGGCATTGTGCCTTATTTTGACGACGTCCTAATAGCTGCCCCCACTAAAGAATTATTAGTACAA
>BHEV01010238.1:0-10146 GCA_004319985.1 Emydocephalus ijimae | reverse complement strand
CAATCAAAAAAGCCCCGAGACCTAGGAATAAGACAGACCTTCAAGCCTTCCTGGGACTCATTAACTTTTATAACATTTTCTTGCCCCCGAAGGCAACCGTAGCTGAACCCCTACATAGACTTCTCGATAAAAAGGCTCCCTGGGTTTGGGGATGGTGTGAAGAGAAGGCGTTCAAAGAGATAAAAGACCTTTCAACCTCCGATGCCATATTAATGCAATACAACGAGACTCTCCTTTTGACGGTTACCTGTGATGCCTCACCATCTGGAGTAGGAGCCATCTTAAGTCATGTCCTCCCAAATGAAAATGAGGCACCCATTGCGTTCTTTTCGAGAACTTTGTCTAAAACCGAAAGGAACTATAGTCAACTTGATAAAGAGGCCCTCGCTATTGTATCCACAATTAAACGCTTCCATGAATATGTATATGGGAGACCCTTTACCATAATTACAGACCACAAGCTGCTACTTGGGATTTTGGCGGGAAACAAACAAACTCCCCATATATTATCACCAAGAATGACACGTTGGTCAGAATTTTTAGCCGCCTACGATTACCGCTTGCAACACCACCTGGGAAAAACCATTCCCCACGCTGACGCTTTGAGCCACTCTCCACTACCAGAAATTATATAGGACCCTGCTCCAACCATAACCATACCACAAATCGAAACCCTCAAATCGCCGCCATTAACCACTCGAGACATAGCCTTAGAGACAAAAAAGGACCCTGTTTTGGCAAGAGTCCTCAGCTGGGTAGAACACGGTTGGCCGGTCAGTGCAACTGATGATGCGTTCAAGCCAAGAATCGTCAAACAGAACTGTTCTTCCAGAAAGGTTGCATAGTATGGGGAGACAGAGTCATAGTCCCAGAGAAGTTACAATATAGGGTATTGAAAATGCTGCATGAGGGACATCCAGGCATCATGTGGATGAAGGCACTGGCCAGGAGTTACGCATGGTGGCCTGGTTTAGATAGATAAATAGAAACTTGGGTAGCAAAATGCAGTAAATGCCAGGAGACTCGCTCCGCTCCTCCAAAGACTCCACCAACTCAGTGGGAAATGCCTCGAGGTCCTTGGTCCCGTATCCACATCAATTTTGTGGGACCCACAAGAGGACACACTTTCCTCTTAACGGTGGATGCCTCTTCAAACTGGCTTGAAGTCCAAAAAATGGAAAGCACCACCACAGACGCAGTCACTAAAAAACTGAATAAACTATTTGCTACTCACGGACTTCCTGATGTCCTCGTCTCAGATAATGGCCCCCAATTCACTGCCCTGCCATTCAAACAATACTTGGCAGATCGGGGCATCTGCCATGCTTTAACATCACCAGCTCACCCTGCAGCCAATGGTAGGGCTGAGCGAATGGTTCAATTTATAAAATGGACCATGGTGACATTGCACAAAATGGACCACGGTGACATTGATGACAAAATAAACCGAATGCTTTTTATCCAAAACATAACCCCAAACAGCACCACAAACAAAACCCCAGCAGAACTCCTGATGGGCCAGAAACTTCGGTCGCATCTTGATCACCTCCACCCCAACTACACGCCAGAACAACCCCCGGGATCCAGCAGCAAGTGTTGGGCATTCCAGATAGGGGACCCTGTGTTTGCAAAAAACTTCTCGGGCGACCCATTGTGGGTCCCCGCAACAATAACACAACTTACAGGACCCCGATCCTATCGCCTACAAACGGCAGATGGTAAGATGTGGAAACACCACATAGACCAACTCCGTTCCAGATTAGCGCCGGAACGTGCAGCTGGGGGGGGAAGGAACATGGAGGAGGATGAAGAAGAAATCGAAACCCAACAGCCCAGGGGATGCTCATCATCTGAGGGAGAACCGAACCAGGGAGCGGCCTCGCCACGTGACAGCACCGCGACGGAGGTGGATCCAGGGAACCCGGAAGACAGTGCTGACGAGGGCAACCCGGAACCACAGTCTTCGCTATCCAGCCCAGTGGACAGCTCACCGGAGCCAGAGCCAGAACCAGAACCAGAATAGAATCCGGTGGAACAGCGCAGGTTGAGCAGACAGGTGAAGCGGCCTGCCTATTTGCCAGAATACGTCACCCTACCCCTCAGACGGAACCAAGGGGGGAGGGGTGTTATGGATTAAACCATCGCAGTGGTACAACCCTAAACAGCTTCGTCTTACAGCAGGCTTGTGATCCTGCAATTCTCATTGGCCCATGAATAGTGAGTCGTGATTGGTCAGGTTTGGCCAGTCTGATTGGCTGTTAACGGGAACCCTTGATTGGACGCTTGAGAAAGCGATAGACTCAGTTCATTGATTGTTTAACGGCAGCAAGCTCTATAAAAGAGCTACTGCTGCCCAGGTCTTTTGGTCCATTCTTTCTTGTTAAATAAAGAGTTGAAGTCACTGTCCGATGTCTCGTCTCCGTTCTTTGCGCCCATGCCCAGGACTTAACAGTCTCCATGAATTTGGAGAGAAAAATGAATATCATCATCGGAATCGGAGCCCATTATAGTATTCCTTATCTACATTTTCTGGCAAAATACATGGGAAAATCCCATTCACAGAAAATCCACTTATGGTTAGTGTTAGGTCACTATGAATTCAGAGATAAAAAATGGACATTACCATTGGATTCAGAGTCCATTGCAATTGTTAGGAAGGTCCATATTTTTTGAGTCTGCCTTAAATAAGTTACGTGACAAAATATATGGGGAAAATCCCATTTGTGTATAATCCATTTAAGGTTAGGATTACGTCTCTCTGAAATCAGACCACAAAATGGACTTCACCACTGGATTCAGAGCCCAGTAGTTAGATTAGGTGGGTGCATCCTTCTTGAGTCTGCCTTATCTACTTTTCCTGGCAAAATAAATGGGAAAATACCATTCTTGTAAAATCCACTTAGGGTTAGGTTTAGGTCTCCAAGAATTGACACAGGAAAATGGACATCACCATTGGCTTCAGGGCCCATCAGAGACCTAATCCTAGCCCTAAGTGGATTTTCTGCAAATGGGATTTTCCAAAGTATTTTGCCAAGAAATATATTTAAGGCAGGATCAAAAAAGTATGCACCCTCCTAATCATACTAACAATCTCTGAATCCATCAGTCATGTCCATATTGCTCTCTGAATTCATGGAGACCTAACCCTAACCCTGTGTGGATATTCCACAAAAGGAATTTTCCCATGTACTTCGACAGGGGCTATAGATAAGGGAGATTTGACAAGGATGCACACTGCTAAGGTTATCAGTGGGCTCTGAATCCAATGGTGATGTCCATTTTGCTCTCCGAATTCATGGAGACCTAACCCTAACCCTTTTTTCTTTTTCCATGAATGGGATTTCCCTGTGTATTTTGCCAGGAAACCTAGACAATGCAGACTCGAGTATGATGCACCTCATAACCATGCTAATAGGCTTTGAATCCAATGATGCTGTCCATTTTCCTCTCTGAATTCATACAGACCTACCCCTAAGTGGATTTTGCATGAATGTGATTTTCCTATGTATTTTTCCAGAAAACAAACATAAGGCAGGATAAAAAAAAGTATGCATCCTCCTAACCATACTAATGATCTCTAAATCCATCAGCAATGTCTATTTTAATCTCTGAATCCATGGAGGCCTAAATCTAACCCTAAGTGGATTTCCTGTGAATAAGGTTTTCCCGTGTGTTTTATCAGGAAACAGATGAAGCAGGTTAACATCTAAAATTTAAATCTTTCTTAAATATATTTCTTGGCAAAATACATAGGAAAATCCCATTCTCGGAAAATCCACTTAGGTTTAGGGTTAGGTCTTCATTAATTCAGACAGAAAAGAGAGCAAAATGGACATCACTATTGGATTCAGAGATTGTTTGTATGATTAGGAGGATGCATACTTTTTGAGTCTGCCTTGAGTACATTCCTTGGCAAAATATGTAAGTATAAATCTTTCCATTCCCACCATCCAATCAAAGCTGAAGAAGCTTCTTGGATGAAAATCGAAACATTTTCAAAGAAAAATCAGAAAATCCAGTTGCCTCTTGAAAAAGCACCTTAGGGACTTTATTGCTATGCCATACATTTCTGCCCTATCAATATGCTATAATGCAGTAGAGGTTCCCATCCCCCACAAAGTGATTTCTGCCTTGAATACAGGTGTTTAAGCTATGATAAGGTATTAAGCAATATTACATGTGGTTCTGTAGAAGAACACAGGTATTGCATTAAATTCAGGTTCAAACAAATTGTAAACGTTTAAGAAACTGTATACCTAAAAATGTAGGCTGGCATAGCAAAAACATCGTCACACCATAAAATGTTAATTTTGTGAAGAAGAAACAAGCTCATTTGTTTCAACATGAAAGCACTTGTTTAGTTTTTTTTAATTATTATTTATTTATTTTTATTTGTCAATTGCTTACAAGGTAATAGATACAAGTAAAAACATAGTTATGAATACATGGATATATATAAGAAAAATAAAAAATATAAAAATATAAAAGAAACAATAGGACAGGGACAGGAGGCACATTGGTGCACTTATGCACGTATTATTACTTACTAATTATAATTACTTACTAATGTGAAAGCTGGGAAAATAATATTCAATAGGCTACAGACAGATGAGTTTAAAGTCACAAAGAGTATATCTTTTGCAATTGGCTAGATGAAAACATTTTGATCAATAAGGCTGCACCTTTGTTCATTATGTTCATCACTCATACAGAAACATAATCTATTTTGCTGCCACTCCACTTAAACTGGAAGACAACAGGAAATAGGAAATGCTAACATGAGGGTAAAGTTATAACTAATGTCCACTTATTTATTAAATATATTTTCACCTCAAATTTTGGGCAGTAAATGGAGAGCTAATTAAAATGTTTACTTATGAGCATTTGTGTAAGTGTATCTGTGCACTGCATACACACTGTGTATATGTATATATACATATTTACATGCACAAAAAGGGAAATTGGAAGAAATGGAAATGGAAATGACAAAGGCCCCAGACAACAGATACAATAAGAAACAGAAGAGAACACTCCAAAGTTAGGCACAACAGGTATTGACTTTTAAAGTTTTTGGAATAAATATGGATTTTAATGCCTAATGTGGAATATAAATGAAGCAGCTGCTAGAAAGAAAGAAAGAAAGAAAGAAAGAAAGAAAGAAAGAAAGAAAGAAAGAAAGAAAGAAAGAAAGAAAGAAAGAAAGAAAGAAAGAAAAAATTATTTCACTATTTGAAAAAAATTAAAACAGGTAGTTTGTTTACAAGAAACTTATATTGGAAAAAGGGATACAAAATATTTGATCTGCAAAAATTTGGTTGGACAGCTTATCTCAACAGGAACAGAAAAGGAAATGGAATTATTTTGTACATAATTTTGTACTGGACTTTCTGGTTTTTCTTTGAAGATGTTTCAATTCTCATTCAAGAACAACCCAATTACAACCAGAACGGATATTGACTAATGATTATGACAGATAACTACTCTGAATGGTAATGGCAGTTTATGCTTCCAAATGAGGATAAAGTAAGATTTTATAAAGGTCGTATGGATAAATTAATTAACTTACTACATGAAAAGTGGTGTTTAATGGGAAAGATTGGAATGAGTAATTTGTCCACAAAAAAATAGGATTTCTGAGAAAATCATTAAGTACTACAATATAAATTATCAAAAGTTTTTATTTTATATATTTTATAATATATATATAGTATTTTATATGTCACTTATTTTTCTAAAAGACATAAATTTTCATGAAGAGTTGATATGTTTTGGCTACTAGTGCTTATGAAACTAGAGCTCCTGCCAAAGAGCTTTTCAGATAACAACCCAGTGACTTTAGCATTTAAAAAGGAAAATTATTTCCTTCACAATGAAATGAAACACTGAAGGAAACCACAATGAATTTTTTTGTAATAAAGATATAGATGCAAAGATGAATTGGGACAGGAGTAAAGTTTTCATGAGGTGCCATTTCATACAACATAATGGCAGGATTCAAG
The DNA here is from genome assembly GCA_004319985.1 of Emydocephalus ijimae. Lineage (NCBI taxonomy): Eukaryota > Metazoa > Chordata > Lepidosauria > Squamata > Elapidae > Emydocephalus > Emydocephalus ijimae. Next base: position 4,147 of record BHEV01010238.1, on the reverse strand, counting down.
AAAGAGACAAGAGAAAATACAAAATTTCTAATGATTTAGAAAAGATAAAAACAAGGAGACTTAAAGAAAACCCCAGTAAATTAAATTAATGTCTTCTTATAATAGCTGTTGTCCATGTTAACAGTAAGAAAAATGGAAGTAAAGATGAACTACAGGTAGTACTTGACAACTACAACTGGAAACAGAAATTCTGTTGCTAAGCAAGGTGATTATTAAGTGAGCCATTTCCGATTTTATGACAGTTTGTGTCACTGTTTTAAGTGAACCATTGTGCTTGTTAAAGGAATGATGTGGTTGCTAAGTGAAACCAATTTTCTTCACTAACTGCTTGTTGGAAGCTGTTTGGGAATGTTGCAAATGGTAGAATAGAATAGAATAGAATAGAATAGAATAGAATAGAATAGAATAGAATAGAATAGAATAGAATAGAATACTTTATTGGCCAAGTGTGATTGAACACATAAGGAATTTGTCTTGGTGTAAATACTCTCAGTATATATAAAGAAAAGGTACATTCATTAAGAATCAAGAATCATAACATACAACACTTAATGATAATCATAGGATACAATCAACAATCAAATCATACTAGGAAACAGTCAATATAAATTGTATGGATACAAGCAACAAAGTTACAGTCCTACAATCACAAGTGGGAGGGGATGGGTGATAAGGAGTGATGAGAAGATTAACAGTAATAGTAGTGTACACTTTGTAAATAGTGTGATCACATGACTAGAAATACATCCAGGTTACAAGCACCTGCATTTTGATCTTGTAACCATGGAGCTGCTGTGAAGGTCTTAAGTGTGAGGACCAATTGTTAGGAATGTAAGTCACCTAACAGTTGGGTTGGAAATATATAAACCAGGATAGACATTTTAATACTGTCTCTTTCAGGGAATGCTAAAATTGTAATTGGGTGTGGTTCCTCAAATGGCCATAAGATGGAGCCAGAAACCTGGCTTGTTAGCTCTGTTCTGTTGTTGCTAGATGTTCTGATGTTTGATGTTGGTTGGTTTGCATTTCCCTATTGACTGTTACTGATCGTCGTTATTCTTGGATTTGATGTGAGCCTTTTACTGAACTGTTTATGATACTGGACTTATTTATTGGATTATCCCTGGACTGAAAACTAACTGCTATAACTGTGTATGACTTGGACTGCTTGTTGGACTTTGCTTAATTGTTTACTAGAAGTAAAAACCTACATTTTACTATACAGTGTATCTGTGTGCTGGTTGTATGTTATTCTCAACACTCTCACTACGTCTCCCTGTGTGCACTCATTCTCCTAACAAGGAATTACCTCAACACCTATCATAAATCACTTTTTTCAGTATCATTATAATTTCAAATAGTTGCTAAACAAATGGCTTTTAATCAAATCATTTTGTAAAATGAAAGAAAATTGAAATTGCAAATAAGCCAGGAAAATGGTTTGAGTATAAATTGTGGAAAGAAAAAGAAAGAAAAGAATAATATTAACAATTATAAGATGGGAACAACACAATAATGGACACTTGAAAGATGAAAAAGGTATTTCAATATTATTCTAAATTAAATAAGGGAGAAAAAGTTTTCCTGGCAAAGTTGATGAATACTTGAGGAAGTAAAACCTATCAAAGATTACAGAGAAGTAAAATCAATGAACCTACAACAATAAGGAACATTTGTAGCCATAAAACAGGTAAAAATAAAGCCAGTTGGTTTACATTTACATTTTTACATTTTATTTGATTTGTCGATCGCTTACAAGACACAGGTATAAGAATAAATATAGTTTTGAATACATAAGATAGATACTTATAAGAAAAATAAAAAAATAATAGGACAGGGACGGTAGGCACGATTGGTGTGTTTATGCATGCCCCCTATAGGCCTCTTAGGAAGGGGTGAGGTCAATAGTAGACAGTCTAAGGTTAAAGTTTTTGGAGTTTGGGGAAGAAATCACTGAGTCAGGTAGTGTATTCCAAACATTGACCACTCTGTTGCTGAAGTCATCTTTTCTGCAGTCAAGTTTGGTGTGGTTAATCATGAGTTTGTATCTATTGTGTGCTCTTGTATTGTTATGATTTACCAGCCTTTTATTATAAATATCTTGAAGGTATATTATTACAAATTACAAAAAAAATTATCAGTTCTATTTTATTGAACTGACAGATACTAGATAGTAAAATAGAGACTAGTATAGCATTTATACATAAGGTCTACATTTGACTTTACCTAAAAATTATCACCCAATATTACTGAATAATGATAATATTATTAAAATAATGATTAAAATGATGATTATTTTACTCCCCTCCAAAAATATTTGAGAGTTAATATCAAAATTGGGTTGGACATTTTGAAATATCTGGAACAACTTTCAGAAAAGGCCTTTGATCATTGACTTTTTGTTTAAAAATTTGGAAAATGTAGACTTTGGTGGAACAAAAAGCTATTATTCAATTTCTGCCAATATATTCAGATTTTCCCAAAGATCTGGAATAATGCAAGACCTGTTGCAGCATAATTGAACACTTGAATACTGTCCCACCAAATTGCTTTCTGTACTTATTCACCCATGTACATGTATCATTGTACTATGCAGTTGTTCTAGTTATTCTCCATACCTACAATAGATATTACTGTTACTATGAGGTCAAAAAACCCATCAACCTCTTGTCCACTCTTATACAAAAGGAAAAGGAAAAGGCTTTCCCTGACTGATCGTCAGCCCAAGTATTAGCTTTTAAGTAGGCAAAATATATTATCCACAACATAATGAAAAGCACTAATAAAATCCACACCACCATGATGCAGTCTATACCTTTGTCTGGAACCATAACCGTGCATATGAGAAATCCAGCCATAGAAAAAATGCAGAAAGTGCTTTTATTGTACATAAAACATAAGTCCAGGAATAAAAGTGCTAAAGTGACATAGTGACATAGCACTTAAAAACAAGCCTCTGAATATTTATGAGAATTCTAGTCAATGCATTTGGGTTATAAAAATTTGACACTCTTTTTCTCTTAGGTTGAGTATTTTGCTTCATGTGAATTAACTTTGTGTGAAGTTTTCAAGGAACATAGACCTAGCATAAACCAAGGAAAGCCATGTGTGTTTCTCTCTTATATCTATATCTATTTATCTACATCTATCATCTATATCATCTATCTATCTATCCTATTCACACACACATAGAGATAGATAGATAGATAGATAGATAGATAGATAGATAGATAGATAGATAGATAGATAGATAGATAGATAGATAGAGGGAGAATGCATGATAGATATAGATGATATAGACAGATAGTAGATAGATGATGGGGGGAGACAGAATACAAATTGATGCTAGAATTCAGCATTATAGTTAATGCTACTAAATACTCCAAAGCATCATTGGAAAATTAAAAATAAAGCTGGCTGCAACTGAGTTTCTTGCTTTGAAAAATGCCAGGAGGGGCGGGGGTGGGGGGAGTTAACTTTTCTGCTATTTCTTGATTTCCATATTTGCTGGGTCAAGCATTTAAGTATGTAATTTTTGATCTTGACTGTCCAGAAATAATGTTTGGTTCATTTTAATGCATGTATGCATTTAATTTGAAACACTTCAGAAAATTCTCTCTGAGGTGCTATTACCAGAAGATAAAACAGAATGAAAACAATTGGTTTGTACTATGCATGTTGATATTTTTCCCAGATTTAGCTGCATGTGAATTCCTTGAATATGTTAAAAGAACTCTTGTGGAACCAATCAGTGAAATATTATCTCAGGATGACTGAATGAAACAGCAGGTTTATTCATAAAGTCTGCGATGTATGGTCAATAGAGTTTTTCATGTTTGCATTTTGTTGCAATACTAGTGTCTGTGCTTAATTGGGATCAGAAAAAAAGAAGAAGGTTTGCTAATACTGATCTTTTCCTCATCATCACCACACAATGTACTCCAGGAAAGTGTCAGAAATGACTCTAGGCCCTTGGTAGTTTGGAGCAGGTTGGCTGGGATTGAAATAATGGGATCAGGCTACTCTCTCTTAAGAATATTAATTTTGTCGTGTCCGGAAAAGATGCCTTTAATTCAAGCTCCTTTATTGAACATCGCGAACCGAACAGTTTGAATTCCCAACGCCCGCGGCTTTTATGCCCTTTCAG
>BHEV01010232.1:0-10129 GCA_004319985.1 Emydocephalus ijimae | reverse complement strand
CTGATTGGCTATTAACGAGCCTCTCCCATTGGTTAATGGAGCTAGCGCTCCCTGTGTTTTCATTGGCTAAATACTCAAGAGTTTGCCTATATAAAGGGGGCCGTTGCGCCCATGGAGCTGAGCTGTTACACCATGTTAATAAAGAGTTTTGAAGTTCACTGTCACCGGCTCGCGCTCCATTCGACCTGGCGCAAGAAGACTGGGACTCATATATGGATCGCTTCCAGATGTTTCTGGAGACCAACAATTTGAAGGATGCCACTACCGGAAAGAAACGGGTGGTATTCCTAACTCATTGTGGGCCGACCGTATTCAAGATGGCCAAGGCACTAGCAAAACCGGCAGAAGTAAAGTCTATGGACTGGGATGTCCTCGAACTCCTGCTGAGGACCCACTATGCACCGACCATGCCAACGCTCGTTAGAAGGCATGAATTTTACCAGAGAAGTCAGCGGAAGGGCGAAAGTGTGCTGATTTCATAGTGGATTTCCGGAATATGGGAGGCCTATGCAGGTTTGCCGACCTCGAAGAAGCCCTGAGAGACCGAATAGTTCTGGGATTAGATGCACTGGGTACGCAGAGTAAGCTGATGGCGAAAGGCAACATTAGCCTTACAGATGCCATCGCTGAAGCTACTGCAGCAGAAGCAACCAGGAAGTCGGCTGCCCAAATGCACCGTACCCACGCCCCGTTTCACCAACTCGCCCGCGAAATTTCACCTCAGCCAGAAGGACAGCTTACGACAGCCCACCACGAGGACCTCGAATCGTCATCAGAAAGGGATGAAGAAGAGGTCCACCAACTTCGGTCCGAACGAGACCAACGCCAGAGATTGCAGTACCAATGCGCTGGTTGTGGGGCAAGCCACCCCCCGATCAGAATGCAAATTCCTCGACGCGCTCTGCCATGTGTGCGGGAAAAGAGGCCATATCAGACGGGTCTGTAGAATCAAGCTAGGACCCAGCCAGCCCTTGAGGGGGGCTAACTATCGCCAACCAACAGGAAGCCGTCCTGTAAAGCGAGAACCCGTGAACCACCAATTGGAACAACCACTCCAACAGAAACAAAACCCTAAACCACTCAACGAAGAGAGAAGAGGCTCACCAAACTATCACGATCGGTCACACCTCATCTCTTGATGCCAAGAAGATCCGAGTGAAAGTGGCCATCGAAAACCAGCCCTGCCTGATGGAAGTCGATTCAGGATCGTCCCTCTCGATGGTTTCCTGGAAGACCCTCAAGCAGCTCATCCCTACTGTCCGGCGGCAAGACCTCAGATTCCAAAGACTCATACTCAAAGACTATCAAGGAAATCGAATTCCGGTCGTTGGATCCAGCCGAGTCCGGGTATCGTTTAAGAACCGTACAGCATTCCTACCCCTGACTGTAATTGACAGGGATTGGCCTAGTCTATTAGGCCTCCAATGGTTCGCTCCACTCGGAATTGAAGTAGCCGGCATTCACCGAATCTGCAGCAGCGACTGGGAAGAGGACCTCGTCCAAGAATTCCAGGATGTCTTTGCAGAAAAACTAGGCGAGTACAAGGGGACCCCGATTTCATTTAACCTCGATCCCAAAATAGCTCCCATCCGCCTTAAGCCTTGTTGAGTTCCATTTGCCCTTAAACCAAAGATTGACGAGCAGCTTGATAAATTAATAGCCCAGGGTGTGTTAGAACCAAGCGATCACTCTCCCTGGGAAACCCCAATCATAACACCCATCAAGCCGGATGCATCGTTAAGAATTTGTGGGGACTACTGAGCCACCCTGAACCACGCCCTTCAACAAAACGCTTACCCGGTACTGGTGGTGCAACACCTCCTCCATTCCCTGGGGGGCAGAAAAGTCTTCGCTAAACTAGACTTAGCCCAGGCATACCAACAACTGCCTTTAGACAAAAAAACAGCAGAGGCCCAAACAATCGTTACGCACCGAGGTGTGTTTAAATGTAACCGACTCCAGTTCGGAGTTAGCATAGCCCCGGGAATCTTTCAAAGTTTGATGGAAAGACTATTACAAGAGATAAAAGGCGTTGTCCCATATTTTGATGATGTGTTAATCGCTGGCCCAACTTGAAAAATACTAAGGGATCACCTGGGGTTGGTTCTCGNGTTTTCCTGCCTCACAAAGCAACCGTAGCCGAACCTCTACATCGATTGTTGGACAAAAGAGCAACCTGGGTATGGGGACACAGAGAGGAGCAGGCGTTTCGACATGTGAAAAATTTATTGACTTCTGATGCTGTTTTGATGCAGTATAACGAGACTTTGCCTTTAACGATCACGTGTGATGCATCACCATTCGGAGTGGGTGCTATTTTGAGCCACGTTTTGCCAAACGGTAGTGAAGCCTGTTAAGCCTGTGTTCCCCAACCAGGGTTAAGGAGACAAGCTAAACAGAATGTGCAGCGTTAGTCAGATAGGTACACAGATAAATGAGTGAGATAAGCTTGTATGTTTGTTAACATACAGTAAAAATAACAGATATGCTTGTGCTATCAAAAATATAGTTTATTCCATTTAGAGTTTATGGCATAGTCAAAATAACAGTCCATTAGTCATGTATCATTTAGTCAGTCCATTCAAGGATATTCAGTTAGCAAAGTCCATGCAGAATATCCAATGTCAGTTCACTTACAATAAATCAACAGTCCTTTCTCTCTCCCGTTCGAGTAAGGAAAAATGCAGTCTTCAAACAATCCAGTAATTAGGGATCATCAAGTCAGAGAGAGCAAGATGCAGTCTTGCTTCTTTTAAAGTGCTTTCACAACCACTCCCTTAATTACATTCCTACAGTTAAAGTTGCAGACACTTTAACTAACAAACTATGATAACATATTTATTATTTTACCTAAACCAGTTAGGGTAAAACAATGTTATCCCTAACAAAGCCCCTGTTGCCTATTTCTCAAAGATGTTATCAAAAGCAGAACGCAATTACAGTCAAATTGATTAAGAGGCCCTTGCTATTGTGTCTGCTGTTAAGAGATTACATGAATATGTGTATGCCCAAACCTTTACTATGGTGACTGACCACAAACCTTTGCTTGGAATAATAGTGAGAGATAGGTCAACCCCTTATATATTATCTCCCAGAATGAGTCGCTGGTCAGAATTCTTGGCTGCATATAATTACAAGTTGCAACACCGCCCGGGGAAGGCCATCCCCCACGCCGATGCATTAAGCCGTGCACCACTTCTGGAGACCATTGATGACCCCGCTCCAAGGGTTACAACACTGCAGATTGAGATACTTCGAACACCGCCACTAACAGCCCGAGATATCGCGATTGAAACGGAACGCGACCCCATTTTAGCACGAGTCCTCAGTTGGGTCGAGCGCGGATGGCCATTGGACCAGATACCTGACGACTACGTCCCATTCAAGAATCGACAAATGGAACTGTTTTCCCAGAAGGGCTGCATTATCTGGGGTGATAGAGAACCTTGCACGATGGCCACCCCGGCATCGTGCGCATGAAAGTCCTCGCACGAAGCTATGCGTGGTGGCCGGGCATCAACAAGCAGATCGAGACATGGGTAAAAGCTTGTCACAAATGCCAGGAAGTAAGCAACGCCCCTCCGAAAGCAACACCGACTGAATGGGAAACACCGAGGGGACCATGGTCCCGTATTCATCTGGACTTTGCGGGACCTACCAAAGGCCACACATTCTTATTAATGGTGGATGCCTACTCGAACTGGCTTGAAATCCATGAGATGAGAAATACAACAACCGAATCGGTCATCAGGAAACTAGACAGACTATTTACAACACACGGATTACCAGACGTTCTGGTATCCGACAACGGGTCCCAATTTACCACACTGTCCTTTGAACAGTACCTGGTGGACCGCGGTATTCGACATTCGCTGACTTCACCGGCGCATCCTGTGGCCAACGGAAGGGCCGAGCGCATGGTACAATTCGTCAAGAAAACCTTGCATAAAATGGACTATGGCGATATCAAAGACAAGATTAACCACATACTCCTTTTGCAGCATATCACTCCGCACAGCGTCACCAACAAAACTCCAGCCGAGTTATTGATGGGGCGGAAGCTTCGGTCCCACCTCGATCGTCTGCACCCATCGTATGAACCTGAAAAACCACACCGATCCAGCGGGAGATGCCGTAACTTCCAGTTAGGCGACTTGGTTTTCGGTAGGAACTTTTCCGGCGATCCGTTGTGGGTCGAGGCAACTGTGGTCCAAGTAACCAGCCCCAGATCGTACCGCGTGAGATGTCGCGATGATAGAATATGGAAGCGCCATATTGATCAGCTGCGTTCAAGGCTACAGTCAGGGATCTCCGAGTCCCCTGACTTCCAAACTGAGGGGGGAGAAGATACCGAGGAAGATGAATTTGAAACGGCAGAAAACTTAAGCGGAAGTAATGACCACGCAGAGGCAACACATGAAGAAGGATCGGGGATGGGGGTGACCTCGCCTCAAGGAGATGCCGAGGACATTAGCAACAACGAAAATTTGAATACAGAATTAGAGGCACCATTTTCACCAGATAAGGTCCTACTCCAACAAGACTGTAGCCAAATACCGGGAGTACAACGTAAATCAAATAGACAATCAAAACAACCTGCCTACCTCAAAGACTACGTGACCGCACCCCTTAAATGGAACCCGAGGGGAAGGGGTGTTGTGAATTAATAAAAGTGCTTGAATAAAGATTATTAAGAGCTTGAAGTCAAGTGCAGGGTTCTGGCCCTGCACTTCTGATTGGCCGATAATAGCAACATCGGATTGGTCCGTTCAGGAGAATCTGATTGGCTATTAACGAGCCTCTCCCATTGGTTAATGGAGCTAGCGCTCCCTGTGTTTTCATTGGCTAAATACTCAAGAGCTTGCCTATATAAAGGGGGCCGTTGCGCCCATGGAGCTGAGCTGTTACACCATGTTAATAAAGAGTGTTGAAGTTCACTGTCACTGGCTCGTCTCCTTATTAGCGCCCATGCGCAGAACATAACAGTTTCAATTTCAGGATCTGGCCTTCTAAAGAGCAGTCAGGGTTGATATCCTCTGGGACTGACCGGTTGGATTGCCTTGCAGTCCAAGGGACTCGCGGGAGTCTTTCCAGCACCATAGTTCAAAGACATCAATTCTTTGGCGTTCAGCCTTTCTTATGGTCCAACTTTCACAGCCATATATTGCAACTGGGAAAACCATAGCCAATCATTGCCACTATTGGTTGGACAAACCTAAATAGATTTTTTCCTGAGAATTACTACTTATATATGTATTTTAAAGCTCCATGCAGTGGAGGCGTCAATTCATTCTGATGCTTGCAAACCTTGCTCGTTAGAAGAAGCATCCTGTGTGAATATCCAGTGTTTGGGAGTTTTGATATCTCCTCATATCTATTTATCAATATTACTCAGTATCCTCTAGGAATAGACACTTCCTGTGAAAAGCATATGCTGAGATGAACCCTGCTTACTGTGTTTTTATAAACCAAATTTAGCAGCTGTCTCCAGATGCCAGCAGAAAGAATTTAGGAGCAGATCTTGATTGAGATTGTGTGTGTGAGACCAAAGGACTTCCCAGAAGGGTAGCACTTCAGTCATTCGATTCTCCCTGGTTATTGGAAAGGAATATTTCTCAGAGTGCGCTCTTCAGCTAATAAGCTATCTTAGAAACTATTCTAAAAGGAATATCTGGATATTTAATGTATAATCGTGGAATTTAAAATGTTGACTGGCATCTCTTCAGGTTTTAATCTTTCAACTTGTTAAAATGTTCATGCGGCTCAGGAATGCATGATCCCTTGCAAAATCCAACCTAGCCGAATATACCGTTACTATTTTATGTGTCCTGCACATAGATATGACCTTTATGGGAAGGTCATAATAGGGAAATCAATTGTGCCTATTACTCAGATTTGAGAAGAAGGTGTGATGAACATTCTCATGGAGGTTATTTAATTCAAAATCTTAGCTGTTCTCTTGAATGCCAATGATAAAAGTCGCCAGATCTATTATCAAACATTTCCTTTCCCTTGGCTAGGTGAGGAATTTAATTAAGCAACTAACTGCATGAATGTTGTTGATTAAATGCTTTTCAGTTTTTATAGATTCCAATAACACCAGCAGTTCAGAAGTAAGAAGTTCACAACTAAATATCAGCTTGTTTCCTGTACTAATGATCTACTGTAATGGCCTGTGGGCTGACATCTTACACAAACTATTCTTGTTTCACTGTTTCACGTGCATTGGTGTGAAGTCATTTCACGATATTCTCGACTTTCTTGCCTGAACTTTTTGTTTGGCTTATTCTATCAAACTAGTCAGTTTTAAGAATGGATGTTTAGCACTTGAAAGAAATGCAATAATTCCTGGGGTCTTTGTGCATGGGAAACTATTACAACTAAACAATGGTTTCAGTTTGTGGTGGCGTGAACTGTGCTGGTAAGATAGATACAACAGTGGAATAGTATATCTATGGAAACTGTGGATTTGGGGTGTCTTTTTCAGTAGATCTGGAATCAATAAGCAACATATTATTTTCACTGATGTTACTCAAATATATGACTGACTTTACAAAGACAAAGGGGGACAGAAGACAGCATCTTGAGAGTGGGGAGAGGTAAAAGTTGTTTGTTGTTGTTATGTGCTCTGTCACTGGAGGTTTTCAAGAAAGGATTTCACAACCATTTGTCTAAAATGGGATATGTTCTCCTGCCTTGGGTAGAGTATTGGATTAGAAGTCTTTCAAAGTCCCTTCCAACCGTATGATTCAGGGGTGCATTGCTACTGGTTCAGGTGAACTGGTATCTAATTTTGTGACTGTTTTATGGCCGGTTCAGCGAACCGGCAAATCCCACCCCTGGCTGGACCCACCCACCCCAGGAGTCCCCACATGGCCCATTTTTGATCCCAGGTAAGTACAGGACCTGCGTAGAGGCTCAGGGAGGGTGAAACACGGGCCTCCCAGAGGCTCCAGAAGGCCGGAAATGGGCCAGTTTCTGGCCTCCAGAGGCCCTCTGAAGCCCAGGGAGATCATTTTCACTCTCCTGGAGGCTCAAGGAAAACCTCCAGAGCCCAGGGAGGGTGAAAACACCTCCCCTCATCATGGTGCAGGCAGCCGACTAGGCCGACTACGCCACACTCACCCAGCAACCAAACAGAGAATCGGTTGCTAAAATTTTTGAAAGCCTGTTGTGGTTCGCCAGCAGCAGGTGCAGACGGGCTCGGAGAACGAGGACTCAGATGAGGGGCCTACAGGTGATAAAGGGATGGGGCCAGGACCATCAGGGAGTGGAGTGCTGCCTTCAGAGACTGTCAAGGCTGGCAGCAGTGATGCAGAGGACCCTGAGGAGCCTGTGCCCAGTGCTCATAAGAAAAAGCATCTGTAGCAGCATGGGTGACTTGGGAGTAAGGCTGCAAGGTAATGGCCCCTCCCTTAAGAGATAAAAGCCAGCCTGAGAGACCGGGATTCTTTGCAGGAAGCAAAGACGTTTTTGCACTTCGAGCCTTGTGGAAGTTCGGGCTATCTTGATTTGTGTTTGAAAACTTTTTGTTTGGAATATTTCTTGGAAACTTAATCTAGTGCTTTTGGCAGCCTTGCACAATCTTGGCAAAGCTTGCAGGTTCTGGCCCTGCACTTCTGATTGGCTGTCCAATGGCAGGATCAGATTGGCCCGTTCAGGGGAATCTGATTGGCCATTGACAGAGCTTTCGTATTGGTTCAATGGAGCAAGTGCTCCTGAGTTCTTATTGGTTAAATAGTTATTGGGTTATACATATAAGAGGGTCGTAGCTACCCTGTTTTTCTGAGCTGTCACTATGTAAATAAAAGAGTTGAAGTTCACTGTTAACTGGCTCATCTCCATTCATTATCGCCCATGCCTCGAACTTGATACTGGCGACGAGGGTGGGATTTGGGGACGACAGAGCTGACTGAAGAAGAAGAAGCCGAGCACGTGACTGACGACGCACAATGCCGGAACCATGTCCAGCAGCATCATACCACCCGCTCCGTTCAATCCAGCGCAAGAGGACTGGGAGTCCTACATGTATCGTTTTCAAATGTTTTTGGAAACTAACAATTTGAAGGATGCCTCAACTGGGAAGAAACGGGCGGTATTCCTAACGCATTGCGGACCAACTGTATTTAAGATGGCTAAAGCACTAGCCAAACCAGCTGAAGTGAAGGCTATGGACTGGGACGTCCTCGAACCCATACTAAGAGCTCATTACGCACCGACTGTGCCCACGCTTGTAAGACGGCACGAGTTCTACCAAAGGAACCAGCGAAAAGGAGAAAGCGTCGCAGACCTCTGAAACCTGGGAGGCCTCTGCGGGTTTGCCAACCTGGAAGAGGCCTTAAGAGATAGAATAGTCCTGGGATTAGATGCACCAGGCGTGCAAAGCAAGCTGATGGCAAAAGCGGATGCTTGCCGATGCCATCGCGGATGCTGCTGTGGCAGAAGCCACCAAGAAGTCCGCTGCCCAACTGCGCCGAAACCGCACTCCAACACAACAACCGACAGGCGACATTCCACCCAACTCAGAAGGACAGCTTCTGATGGCCCACCACGAGGACCTCTCTTTGTCGTCAGACAGTGATGAAGAAGAGGTCCATCAACTGTGGTCCAATCAGGACCACTATCCGAAGTCCCTATGCCCCTGCATCGGCTGCGAGGCCAACCATTCCAGGTCCGAATGCAAATTCCACGATGAACTCTGCCATGAGTGTGGTCAGAAAGGCCACATCGGATGGGTGTGCCAAAGCTCACAAGGAACCGGCCTAGCCTCGAAGGGGGCTAACTACCGCCAATCGACAGGAAACCGTCCTGTAAGGCGAGAACCAGTAAACCACTCCTACAAAAACCGAGTTTTAAATTGCACCACGAGGCGAGAGGAGGCTCACCATACTATCACTACCAGTCACGCCTCTGTCTTAGATGCCAAGAAAATTCGAATTCCTGTGGTCATCGAGAACCGGCCCTGCCAAATGGAAGTCGACTCAGGATCGTCTCTCTCGATGGTGTCCTGGAAGACTCTCAAGCAACTCATTCCCACTATCCAGCACCAAGACCTTCGTTATCAAAGACTTATTCTCAAGGACTATCAAGGAAATAGAATCCCTGTCGTCGGATCCATTCGAGTCAGGGTCTCATTCAAGAATCGCACAGCGTACTTACCGCTAACAGTGACCGACAAAGATCGTCCTAGCCTGCTAGGCCTCCAATGGTTTGCGCCACTTGAAGTGGCTGGCATAAACCGGGTCGGCGGAAGCGACTGGGAGGAGGACCTCGTCCACAAATTCCGGGATGTCTTCACTGAAAAATTAGGCAAGTACAAGGGGACCCCAATATCGTTCAGCCTTGACCCAAAGATAGCTCCCATCCGCCTTAAGCCCCGTCGAGTTCCGTTTGCTTTAAAGCCAAAAATCGACGAACAGCTCAATAAACTAATAGCTCAGGGGGTGCTAGAACCTACCGATCACTCTTCTTGGGAGACCCCAATCGTAACGTCAATTAAGCCGGATGGGTCCATTCGAATTTGTGGGGACTACCGGGCCACCCTGAAACATGCCCTGGAGCAAAATGCTTATCCGGTGCCAGTGGTGCAGCACCTCCTGCATTCCCTTGGGGGCCGAAAAGTCTTCGCTAAATTAGACTTAGCTCAGGCATATCAGCAACTACCTGTTGATGAGAAGACGGCACAGGCACAAACGATAGTAACCCACCGAGGTACCTTTAAATGTACCCGGCTCCAATTCGGAGTCAGTGTTGCCCTGGGAATTTTTCAAAGCCTTATGGAGAGGTTACTACAAGGGATTAAGGGCGTGGTCCCATACTTTGACGATGTAGATTGCTGCACCAACAAAGAAAGTATTGCAAGATCGTTTAAAGTTAGTACTGCAAAATNGTAAAAAAGAACAAGTGCAAATTGTGTACGGATCGCGTCGAGTTTTTAGGGTACCTAATTGACAGTCAGGGTATTCACCCTACCGACAGTAAATTGAGAGCAATAAAAAACGCTCCCAGGCCGACTCGGAATAAGGCCGATCTTGTTGTAATTATGAAACGATGTTGTAATTATGAAACATTCAAATGTAAAAACTGTATGCCTTTTCACATGTTGAAGAAATCGTATGCCCTTTTACAT
>BHEV01010231.1:0-13656 GCA_004319985.1 Emydocephalus ijimae | reverse complement strand
AAAGAAATTATACCTTATCCTTTATCCCTAAAAAAAAATCCTTTTTTCCCATCTTGTTTCATACCTTTGTGGCTTTTCCCTTCCTTTCTTATCCCCCTGGCCTTTTTACCCCCCCCTCGACTAACCTCCGCCTTTTTAGCTTTCCCTCTCTGTTGTAATCCTTTGTCCTTTCNTGATTTTGCATCTTATTTTTTCCTTTCTTAAATGTTTTTTTAAGTCTTAAGTCCTTCATTTTCCTTCCTTTCTTTCTCCTTTCTCTCTTAATTAATTTTTTAAATTCACCNTCTTTCACAGCGTCCTTACTTTCTTGATATTCCTTTCTAAGTTCATCATCAGATAAAGCCATTCTTTGTTCTTCTTAGAGCAACCAAAGTGTTTCAAAAGTTAAAACAATTCCTCAAAGTCCCAGAGACATCAATCAGTCCAAACAATGCACAAAGTTCTCACTTTCTCTTCCTCGGGTGGTCTCTGTAAAAGGGAAAAGAAAAAAAGCCCAATCTGTATTTTACAGCTTTGTTGCAATCAATTTCTAGTCTCAAGATCTTCAAGGCATCTCCTCCAGCAAAATCTTAATATTTTTTTTTTGTCCTCTCCCTTCCCACTTATAACAAGAAGCAAAGTTTTTACCTTTTATAAAAAAACAACAGGTTTCTCAATGGCCATTTGTTGATACCATACGGAAGGAGGGTCAACTTTCCTTTCAGCACCTCAATTTTGCCGCTTGAAATCCTCCTCTGGAAACCAAGTATTTTTCAAAAAGTCATAGTTCTCAGGATTAAATGCCTCTTAAAGTCCTGGATCAGCCAAAAAACTTTCTCTTGAAAACTTTCTCCCCTCTTCCTCCTGCTCGGTCTTACCCAGCTGCCGGCTTCTTTGTGGCGGCCATTACAGACCGCCGCTCGACCGCCTTGAGAAAAGGGGGTTTTGCCAGCTGGGGAGGGGGTCTGCAACACCCCTAAACCCCTCACCAGCTCCCCCCTATCTTCAGCTGCCTCTGCAGGGCAGCCTTAGCCTCCAAACCTGTCCGGATCGGAGGCACCAAAAAGGCTAGCGCAGCAGGGATCGTGCAGGAACGCGGAACCCTGCCGCTGGCAAAGCCGACAAACCGGAAGCACCTTGAGACAGCCATAGAAGGTTCACCCTGGTCTATGATAATAGCATTCCATTGCAGTTGAGATCCAGAATTTCTTTCTAGAATTCTTCTTTCTAGAATTTATTGGACAGGCAGGTGCCACTGAGAGTTATTGGTTTTATACCAACCCAGTGCTGCGCCATTCAGGACTTTCAAGATGACAACCTGCCCTTTGACTCAAAGGGCAACCAATTGGTTATGTTTCTAGGAAGTGTTAAATTATCAAAGCAGTTGCTAAAGAGACATTCTCCAAACAGTGCTGAAAAAAAAGCCAAAGAAAAGCTATAGGGTAATGCCAAATACATAAGTACCATGGATATTTCTGGGTGGTTGATCTTTGTTGCCTGGTCAGCCCAGCAGCCAAGTTATCTAATTTCACATTTAATATAAAACAGACTTGAGTAGGTACTCTGTCTAAGTTTATTGTGATGTTCCTGGAATAGATATGTTTACTCCTTTGCAGGATTACAGTCCCTGCAGAGAATCACCTGCCAAATGGAATGTGCACTTCCTAAACACCTAACCAGCCAATAAATGCTGCTTTGCCTGGAACTAGAAATCCTTTCTTGGCCATTTGTATGTATACAATATAGGCTTAATACTCTTTGCATCATTAGACAATCATACCTTCAGAGTTAGATTTACTTCCACTTCTTAGACCTTGCCTCTGAATTTTACCTGAACACATTCGCATAAAGACCTTCTTGTAATCCACACAGCAAAGAAATCTTTTTATAATTTTCTTCTCTTAAATCTCCAAGCTTTTTTAAGTCTAACAGTTCCTGTGGAGGAAAAAAATTACCTAGTTTGATGTTGTGTGAGGAGTTATAAACCTGTCTTCACTTGCATAGCAATCAAATTCCAAGGCTTGCAATCATTTTTAAAATTACAAAGCTATAAGTTATGCATGCTTCAAATTGAGTTTTATTGGCTTTCATCATATTACTTGTTAAGTTCTGCGCATGGGTGCAAGGAACGGAGACGAGGCAGTGAACAGTGAACTTCAACTCTTTATTAATCATTCTGAACAGAGCAAAACCCTAGGGCAGCAGCAGCCCTTTTATAGGGTAGGCTGCTGACCTATTAGCCAATGAGAAACATGGAAGTGTTAAACCCTTGAACCAATGCGAGTGGCTCGTTAACAGCCAATCAGATTCCCCTGAATGGACCAATCCGATATCGCTATTATCGGCCAATCCGAAGTGTCGGATTAGAACCCTGCTTTTTCTTTAAGGTTTGTTAAAATTTTATTTAAGCGCTTTTATTAGTTCACAACATTACTTGTAATAATTTCAGTGTGCTCTTTTTATGCTGGCTATCAAATCTCCAGCTGATTCATTGGCACTTTGTGCAGATTTCTCAATATTGTTGAATTGATACTAAGCAACAAAGTACACACACACACACACACACACACAAAGAAATGCAAAGATGTATTATCATGGTGTGCAATATATGTGCCAACTAAAACCATGTGTCATTATGAAGTCCAATGCTTCCCTTTCAAAAGCCCTCCTGAGTAGTTGGGGAACTGGGCTTGGCAATGTAGGTTCAGGGGAGAAGACCATAGGGCAGGGGTGTCAAACTCACATCGTCATGGTGGTGTCATGTGACGTATCAGGACTTTTTCCCCCCTTCACTAAACCGTGTGTGGGCATGGGCAGCGCATACAGCCTGCGGGCCAGGAGTTTGACAACCCTGCCATAGGGACAACTCATATGATCACATTTGACCGCATTCCCCAATTAGACAACTTCCTAAGGGGTAGAACCCTAGCTCTCATAATGCACAGTGTGGAAACCTGTTCGTTATTCAATTAGATTTCCATATTATACATCTTAGTGGATTCACATATATGTGCACTTCTAGTTCACACATGGATTAGATGTTTTAATGTTCTCTACAGTGTCAACGATTTTTACTGTTTTTATTGTTTTAAAATGTTTTTTTTTATTTTTAATAGTAATATATGTTTTGAACTGTAAGCCACCCATTTACTGAGATGGGTAGCCATATAAATCAAACAAATAATAAGAATAAATAAATCTGCTGCACCACAATTTACTGAGCTTCATCAAGATAATTTTCTGGATATACCCAAATTTAACTATTAAGTTTAAAAATTATGCCATCACAAGCTACATCAGAAATTGTATTCACTGATAAGATAAGATGGTATTTATTACAAGGACTGTGCAACTACTAGAAGCATTTTCTGAATAGTTTGCAAGTCCTCATAGTGACATGATTAATCTATTCTTATGTACTCTGCAGTGTTTCCACTATGAGTTAACTACATCTCTGGTTGTCAGTGTGGTTATTATATACACATAAAAGTGTAGCAAGACAGAAAACATTTATTAAAAATTCTTAATAAAGGATACAGGATATACACCTGCCTTATTTTTATCCTCAGAGTAAGATTACACAATAATGTATAATCTTTATGACTCAGTGTCAATTTAAAGAAATCCTCTCTGGTAAAGGTCCAACATATTATATATTATACACAATGATATATATAAAAATAAAAATCAGCCAATTAAATATCACTTCTTATATGCAGGTTGACTGTTTTATAAATGAATAAAAATAAGTGGTGTTCATCTTTACCAGTAGAATCTGGAGCTTCAGCTGCAAGTAGAATCACATTATCCAGAAAATCAGGGGACTGGTGGCATCTTTCCTAATTATACTTTCCAAACTAAACTCTCCAGTTTATGCCTTTTAATAAAATTTGTAGGTCGGAAAAGGTGCCTTTTGGGGGTTCTTTACTTTTTCATGGGGTCCAAGTTCTCATGGCACCTTAGGGTTCCATTGGGACACAGCTGAGAAACACTCCACTTAGAAACTCTGGTTAACAAAACTAATTTAGTGCAATATGTATGTCACAGCAGGTGCCAAGGAATTGTTCAACGACTTCTGAAGCCCTATATGCCTTTATATTCATTCAGTGATGTCCTTAATAAGGAAGAGGCTCCCTTAAGTAAAACTCAGCTAATGGGAAATAGTTTGGCTATCAATGTTCTTCTAATATTTAACCTCTCATTCTAGCATGTAGCCCTAGGATTTCCTGATAGTCTCCCATCCAAGTATTAACAGTCCAAACAAGCTTGATTTTTAAAACCAGCCAAGGTCAGTGCTGCCACCTGGTGGGCATAAAATCTGAATAATACCAACCTTTTTGCCCTACTTCATTATATTTACTTAGTAATATAACTATTACAGCAATTAAACCAAATTCTAGAATCTAACCTGCCAGGATTGAAGATGTACTTGAAAAAGACTCAAGGAAGTGATATAGTTATCTTCTGTGACATACATATTGCACTAAATTAGTTTTATTAACCAGAATTTTTTAGTGGAAGGTTTCTCAGCTGTGTCCCATGGGAACTTGGGCCCCATGAAAAAGTAAAGAACCCCCAAAAGGCTTAAAGACCACTTTCAAATGCAACCAAATCCCCACCACCAGAGTCTTGTCTCTTGTTTTTAGAAGTTTCAGAAAATTTGATTTGATAACTAATCAGTTATTCAGCCTGAAAAAAGATTACCCCTCTCCTTAGTAAACAGATTGAAAATGGATTAATTATACCACCTCATTAAGACACAAATCATGGTTTAAAAGCCACACCAGGCTGGCTTTTACACAAATGCTAGGCACCAACTTGGCACCCACATTATGACTTAGACTACGGGTGTCAAAGTCGATCGTGCCACATGACGTATCGCGATGTATCATGACATTTTTTTGCTTCCGCGGAGCTGGGATGGGTGTGGCCTGCCCACAAGCTGCCAGTTTGAACCCCTGACTTGGACCAATGTGTGTAGCTGGTCACAGAAATGAAAATCACATGGGTGTTAGGCTTGAAAGTCCATTGATATTTTGAAGTTGAGCTCAACTGATTCCCTACCTCCAAGACCAGAGGACCATCTTGGAGGTCCACTGGCTAAGCAATCATGTTATCTGAGAGGGAGGGAATTTTTTAAAAATCAAGATGGCAGCCACACGTGCATGATCAAAGTCCTGCCCCCTTTTTTTGTGTCACATATACAAAAAGAAAAAAAGGCAGTGGGACATTGATCAAGTGATTGTAATTCCCATCTTGATTTTTTTGAAGCTTCTACTGTGTAGCTTAACCACATTCTACTACTGAGCAGATCTCTGCAAGGAGTGTGGTTGCCCCAAAGACATTTCTTCTTAAGATGTCTTGTTGGAAAGGTAAGCATCAACTTACAACCATTCATTTAATGGCCATTTGAAGCACTGAAAAAAAAATCTATGATCTTTTATGCACTTATAACCACTGCAATATCCTCCCGTGGTCATATGATCAAAATTTGGGCACTTGGCAACTGGCATGTGTTTATGACAATTGTACTATGCCAGGGACACACAATCACCATTTGTAACCTTCCAGTCAACTTCTGACAAGCTAAGTCAATGGAGAAAGCAAGATTCGCTTAACAACTTCATGAGTCACTTAACAACTGTGGCAAAAAAGGTCATAAAATGGGCAAAACTCACTTAACAGCTGCCTTGCTTAGCAGTGGAAATTTTGGGCTCAGTTTGGCCATAAGCTGAGAACTACCTGTAACACCTTCATATTTTCTTCAAGAAAGTAGGCTGACGGGTGATTGCCAAAAAAAAAAAAATTGAAAGAGTTTGGCAAATTAGAGCATGGTTTTTCTTTCTTAAAAATGTGAATACATTTCATCACATTAGCTGACATTACAGCAATTTACTTTGCTGCTTTCATAAAAAAAGGTAATGAAGCATGAAATTTCTTCAGGAAATTCTACACATCAGCCTTCAAATATTGTTCAACCACATGTGAGCCTGGGTTGTGGAGGAGGGAACAGAATTAACAAGTTAAAAGAATGAGCCTCTGTCTGTCATCTCTAAACGAAAGAAAAGCTGTATTGTATAATTGTATAATTTAGGGAATGGCCATCTTTGTTGTTGTTTTTAAAAATGTATTGGCATTGTATCACATATGAGAAATATATAAATTATGTAATTACAAAAAGGGAAAGAAAAGATGGGGGAAAGACTTCCCAAATCCCTTGCATTAGGGTTTGAGGCTTTTTACTTCTACAAAATAGAGGGGGGGGTACTATTGATGCTTAAATTACTTCTCCCCCACTCCCAACCAATAAGTCTGCAGCATTTTCTCAATTTGCCCCAAGCTAACTTTAGCTGATTTTCTCAAACAAATATCTTGGCTACCATCAACAAGTGCTTCTTTAAAACAAATTATGGAGAAACCTGATTTTATTTTAAAAGCTCTTTAAAATAAAACGTCATCAATATATCAATTAAAAATGACTTTAAATGCAGTATTCTTTCTAATAATCAAAGTAACAATAAACATACTCTTCATTTTAAGCAAATCCTATTGAAAAACATTTTTTTAAATTTTTTTTTATTTTCCAACACATTTTAAACTTTAACAATAGGGAACTGTCCACTTCCTAGAACAGAAATTTTATTCTTTTGCACTTTGCAAACTGAAATATATTCAGAAGTGAACAGAAAATGAAATTACACTTGAGCCATTTCCCAAAATTCACAAATTGTCATTTTCAGTTCCTAGTATTAAGAATTGTTTTTATGATTGGAGTGGTATACAAGCTTTATTAAATAAATAAATAAAGAGCTGCCTATAGCTTTTCACACACACGCACACACACACACACAAAGCCAATACTCATCAGCACTGAATAGCACTGAGGGGGCTGGAACAATAGAAAAAGCTGACATCTTCTCTGCCTTGCACTTTGTGTTGTGATTTATATACTAGAGTAGAACACAATATATTGGAGTGCTTTGTTCACAGTATTAAAGAGGCAATCAGCCAACTTTCTTTCTTACTAGAAGCTGGATGTTAATGTCTTCCTTCACCCAACATTATTGCATCGTTACCGTTATTATTTTTTGAAAATGCTGTATATGTATTAGGAAATTTCTTCTCATTGCTTTCTTTTTTCAAGATGAAGTACAGGTAGCTCTCGATTTAACCTTTTGTTTCCAAGCACTGAAAAATGTGACTTGTGACCGTTTTTCATAGTTACAACCTTTGCATCCCCAAAATGTAATGCACATGTGTACCTCGTGCATGCGCCCCGCCCGACACATGCACAACCATCCTCTGTGCATGTGCAGAGACCCAAAGATCAGCTGGCCGGTGGGAGGCATGCACGAATGCGCAGCAGAGCCAAGCTGGGGTGATGGCTTGCATGCCCACAGAGAGAGTTCTGCATGCCACCTCTGGCATGCGTGCCATAGGTTCGCCATCATGGCATTAGGCACATTAGCAGTACCTAAAGCCAAGGAAACAATGAGAATCCAATCCCTTTTATAATAAAAGTTAATGTCACAGGAAAATAAAAATCCATGTGTTCTAAAATTAAATGAATAAATGTAGCATATTATTGGTACTTTGTTTTGCATAGAATTACCATGACTTGCTGAAGATTACAGGGCCAGGCTTAAGCCACCAGATTATTACTGCGGTGAGAGCCTTTAAATGTATTAATGCAGCCCTATTGGTGTGGATCTTTGTAATGTTGCACAGCTTTGGAAAAGGGTATTTCATAACATTCAGGAATACAAACATGAGCTTTTCTGTGCAATTAATTAAAGCAATCTTCTTCTGGAGTTGTATGGGTGCTGTTGTGGTTGTCTCCACCTGTTCTCTGTCCAGCAAAGCAAGCAAGTATGCATATATGTGCTGTCAGGGGAATTCACTACTTTCATTAAAACCATGAAAACAGCCACATGCTACAAGCTTTCCCTCTTTTGTCCTTGTATGAAAATACATACAAGGGGGAGAGACTTGCATCGTAAGGATGCGATAATGCTTCCAACCTTCTGCCCTCTTGGGTAACATCACTGGACACAATTCATCGTCTTGCAGAAAACTGCCATGAACAGCTCTGAAAGCAGATAAAGACAAGGTTGCTTTAGAGCAGGGGTGTCAAACTCAAGGTCCAGGGGCCAGATCCGGCCCATGGGGTGCTTAGATCTGGCCCACGGGGCTGCCCTCAAAACAGCAAAGGACCAGCCTGCATTGCCTCTGCCAGTAAAAACAGAACTTGGGAGCGGCGTGAGTGGCCCTCCGGTGCTCCATTTTTGCTGGCAGAGAATTGCAGGAGGCTGTGGAAGCCAAAAATGGAGCTCAGGAGATCATTTTTGCTAGCAGAGCATTCAGACCGCCACAGGCACCCCCGACACAAGTGATGTCAATCTGGCCACGCCCATCCTGGCCACGCCCACCCAGCCCCTGAGGTCAAACACAATCCTGATACTGCCCTCAATGTAATTGAGTTTGACATTCCTGCTTTAGAGATTCAAGAATTCATTACCAGATTCCCAATCATGCATTCGGGAGTGCCTCTTTGGAAGGATTTATACAGCCCTCTTTTGCACAAGCTCTTTCGACATTTAAGGCACAACCTAGCAAGAATATATGTGGAATGGTTGGGAATAGTAATACAGGTCATTCTCAATTTACAGTTACAACTGGAACCAGAATTTTTGCAAAGTGATATGGTCAAGAAGTGAGTCATCATATAATCACCCGAATTGTAGCACCCTTTTTACCAGATCATTAAGCAAATTGCCATGGCTGTTAAACAAATCACTCGATGGTTAAATGACTCATGAGGTTAAAGTCGTGGTTAAGCAAATCCAGTTTCCCTACTTCACTTTGCTTATCGGAAGTCAGCTGGGAAGGTCACTTATCTCAGTCCCATTATCTCAAGGTGCTGCAATTGTTGTAAAGGTAAGCCAATAGATAACCGTCTGAATTGCACTCATGTGACCTAGGGTGAGATGACAACTGCAGGATGGGTTGTAAGTCACTTTTTCTGATGCTGTCACACCTTTGAACCATTGTTAAACAAACAGTCATAAGTTGGGGACTACCTGGATCTGTCTTTCAGTACAAACAACTGATGTCTGACATTTCACATATTTCACTGAAGTGGCAGCAACATTACACACAGAGGTGGTATTCAGCAGGTTCTGACCAGTTCTGGAGAACTGGTAGCAGAAATTTTGAGTAGTTCAGGGAACCGGCAAATACCACCTCTGACTGCCCCTGCCCCCATTTCTTCTCTGCCTCCCGAGTCCCAGCTGATCGGCTGGGTCTCCTTTTGTTGCCCTGCACAGGAGAACAGAACTGGAAAGCAGGTTAGTGGGGTGGGGAGAGAATGGGATTTTGCATTATCCTTTCCCTGCCACGCCCACCAAGCCATGCCCACAGAACTGGTAGTAAAAAATTTTGAATCCCACCACTGTCACACATGGTCATAAAACTCCCTGAAGGTAGCTGTACTTCCAACTAATGTTTTAACCGCAAGGACATCCCCTTAATATGCAGATTCTGGAAGATTAATTTCTTCTCTGTGTTCTCCACCCTTTAACACCTTTGAGATTTAGCTGGGTGTTTCCTACATATGTAGTAATCCTATTTCTCCCTCCTAGCATTGGCAGAGATAGGCAGTCCTCTCTGGCAACAGCAAGTAAGAAAGAGTGGCAAGCTACTGGGCACTGAAGCAATGTGTGACAGTCTGTTCAGTTGCTGCAAGCAAAGCAAGGATGAGAGACATCTTGTTATTCACTTTGGGAAGCAAAATGTCTCTGCTCCTTCCCTTCCTTTTCTTCTTTGCTATTTTAAATTCCTGCCAGAAACTTCAATCCAATAGCAAGTATTCTATCTCAATCCTTCGCTCACTCGCATACACATACCATGAAAGCAGATGGAACCAATCATATAGGTGATGATGTGGCCTTGTAACAATAGACAGAGCAAAATATATTACAAACAATCAACAATCTGCTTCCTCTTACAGAAAGCATTAAAAAAAAAAAAGAATGGTTTTAACTTATGTACTAACACTTTCTAATCTTGTCATTAAATCTCCAGCTGGTACAGTGCAGAATAACAATAAAGGACAAGGTCTATTCGATAAATTTTTCAAGCTGGCATTTTAACACTATAGAGAACATGAAAGGTGGGGTGGCAAAGGGGATAAATGCAATTGCTCAGCCCATTTTTGTTGTTATTTCGGGGCGGGGGTGTTATTCCCACCTAGCACATATCTCAAACAAATGACAGTGCCACTATTAGCAAGTACAGTGGAACCTCGGGTCACGAACACTCCTGTTCACGGCCAAATCAGGTGGCGAACAAAAAATCCACTCGATTTTTGAATTGGGTCACAAATCAAAAATCGAGTGGTGAACAGAATTGGTGTGGAAAGATTCCCTTTCCGTGTCGATTTCCCCTTTGGCACCATTTTTTTGTGGAGTTCTTTTGCCCGTGTATGCGCAAACGGTCGTGCTTTCTGTCATGACCAAATTGGGTTGTGGCCGAAATCCTAGAACAACTTATGGTCACAACCCAAGGCTCCCCAAAGCTGTTGTCCTTAAAAACTGTCTTTCTTCCCATTTCACTCCATCTCCCATACAAGCAAGGGATAGCCATTCACATTTAGGGTAAATGTAACTATGGTAAGTATGATTGCAATGGGCAGAGATGGTTCGGATTGGAAAGGGTGCCTGTTGAACCAAATCAGAGAAATATCTAGTATCCAGGAAGTTCAAAATCCAAAGACAAAGACCAAATAGCAACCAGTATTGGGGGCATGCTGCCTCATATTAATAGACACCTAATAAACACATGGGCTTGTGCTATTATCACTGATAGTAGATAATAGGTGAGAAAGTGCTTTCTTTTCTCAGCCCTGAATTTGTTAGCTTTAATTAAGTATATCAAGTTCTACCATAATATCATGAAAAAAGAAGAAAAACTTCTCTGTACCTTGTTTTTCAATGTGCCTAATTCTGGAATGTCTGAATTCCATAGAAATGGAAGTCAGAGAATCTTCCTAATATCCTATCAATTCCTTGAATACTTTCTAATGTTTATTATAGGCTCAAAGTCTATTGCTTTATAAAATTTCTTTGTTAATGAAAAAGATGGGACTAGATCATCTTGATCTAGCTTATCTTCCATTTGCTGCTAAACTGAAGCATGTCTGTTCAGGATGCTTGTTGAATGGAATCCATAGACATATGTACATCGGTATATGCCATGTTTTCCAGAGAATAAGTGTTAAGTTCTGCGCATGGGTGCAAGGAACGGAGATGAGATGGTGAACAGTGAACTTCAACTCTTTATTAATCATTGTGAAACAGAGCAAAAACCTAGGGCAGCAGCAGCCCTTTTATAGGCAAGCTGCTGATCTAGTAACCAATAAGAAACGTGGAGTGTTAACCCCCTGAACCAATGAGAGTGGCTCTTTAACAGCCAATCAGATTCTCCTGAATGGACCAATCCGATATAGCTATTATCGGCCAATCAGAAGTGCAGGTCTAGAACCCTGCTATTTTCTAAAGGTTTGATAAACTTTATTTAAGCATGTTTATTAATTCATAACACCACTTCCCCCCGGGTTCCGTTTAGGGGGTGCGGTGACGTAATCTCTGAGGTAGGAAGGTTGTTTTGACTGTCTATTGGATTTGCGCTGTCCCACCGGTTCTTGTCTCTACCCGTGTTTTGGCAGGACGTTTTCGGGCAAGTCGAGTGCCGGTGGTTCCTCATTGGGAGACTCAGTGCCACTAACGTTCTCGTCGTTGTCCTCTGGCCTTTTCGGACTTGCCTCTGTTGAGGTGTTCCTCTGTGGCGAGGACACACCCATCTCTGATCCTTCTTCATTTGTTACACCCGATTGCTAACTTCTTTCGTTCGTGCTTTCCGCCATCTCGAATTCGGTTTCTTCGGCCTCGC
Organism: Emydocephalus ijimae; assembly: GCA_004319985.1. Taxonomy (NCBI): domain Eukaryota; kingdom Metazoa; phylum Chordata; class Lepidosauria; order Squamata; family Elapidae; genus Emydocephalus; species Emydocephalus ijimae. Next base: position 1,728 of record BHEV01010231.1, on the reverse strand, counting down.
CTCCCCCCTCAGTTTGGGAGTTACTGGAGTCGCGGAAAACAGGTTGTAGCCTCGAGCGAAGCTGATCTATATGGCGTTTCCATATTTTTCCATCGTGGGTTTTCACTCGGTACGACCTGGGTCCAGTGGCTTGAATTACAGCCTCGACCCACAATGGTTCGCCAGAAAGTTTTCTGGCGAAAACTAAGTCGCCTACCTTGAACTCGCGGCATTTCCCGCTAGATCCACAGGGTTTCTCTGGCTCGTAAGATGGGTGAAGCCTGTCGAGGTGGGATCGGAGTTTGCGTCCCATTAATAATTCAGCTGGAGTCTTGTTGGTGACACTGTGCGGAGTGATGTGTTGAAGAAGGAGTATTCTGTTTATCTTATCTTCAATGTCCCCACAGTCCATTTTGTAGAGGGTTTTTTTAACAAACTGTACCATGCACTCAGCTCTTCCGTTAGCCACAGGGTGCGCCGGCGAAGTTAGCGCATGGCGAATACCGCGGTCCACCAAATATTGTTCAAAAGGGAGCGTGGTAAACTGGGGGCCATTGTCAGATACCAGAATGTCTGGCAGTCCATGCGTTGCGAATAATCTGTTCAACTTCCGGATGATGGACTCGGTTGTGGTACTTTTCATTTTGTGGATCTCGAGCCAGTTTGAATAGGCATCCACTGTTAGGAGGAACATATGTCCCTTAGTAGGTCCCACAAAGTCAATATGAATGTGGGACCACAGTCCCCGGGGTGTTTCCCATTCTTTCGGTGTTGCTTTTGGTGGGGTATTGCTAACTTCCTGGCACTTATAACAAGTCTTTACCCAGGCTTCGATCTGTTTGTCGATGCTCGGCCACCACGCGTTGCTTCGTGTGAGCGCTTTCATACGCACGATGCCGGGGTGGCCCTCATGTAGTGTCTTTAATACCGCTTGTTGTAACCGCTCTGGGACGACGACTCTATCCCCCCATAGGATGCAGCTCTTTTGCGAAAAAAGTTCTGTTTGCCGATTCTTGAAGGGGATGAAGTCATCAGGGGTTTGATCTACTGGCCATCCTCGTTCAACCAAGCAAAGAACTCGCATTAAGATAGGATCGCGTTTTGTTTCGATCGTGATATCTCTAGCTGTTAGCGGCGGTGAATGTAGCGTTTCAATCTGGAGCGTTGTAACAGTTGGAGCTGGGTCGTCAACGGTTTCCGGAAGTGGTGCATGGCTCAGTGCGTCAGCGTGGGGAATGGCTTTCCCCGGGCGGTGTTGCAGCTTATAATTGTACGCAGCCAAAAATTCCGACCAGCGAGTCATTCTGGGTGATAATATATAGGGGGTTGGCTTGTCTCCCGCTATAATCCCCAGCAAAGGTTTGTGGTCGGTAACAATAGTAAAAACTCGTCCATATACATATTCATGAAACCGTTTTACAGCAGATACAACAGCAAGAGCCTCTTATCGATTTGACTATAGTTACATTCAGCCTTTGATAAAGTCCTTGAAAAGTANCAAATGGTGACGCGTCACATGTGATTGTTAAAGGCAAAGTCTCATTATACTGCATTAAAACAGCATCTGAAGTTAATAGGTTTTTCATTTGTCGGAACGCGTGTTCCTCTCGGTGTCCCCAGACCCAGGTTGCTTTTTTGTCTAGAAGCTGATGTAGGGGCTCGGCTACAGTCGCTTTGTGGGGCAGGAAGATGTTGTAAAAATTAATAAGCCCCAGGAAAGCTTGAAGATCAGTCTTATTTCTGGGTCTT
>BHEV01010227.1:0-18204 GCA_004319985.1 Emydocephalus ijimae | reverse complement strand
GACAGCCTTCAGAAAAGATCTTTTAGTTTTGTTTATGTTTTGTGTTTTGTATGTTTAGTGTATTGTATGTTTTGTAAAATTAATAAAATTTGTTTAAAAAAAAAAGAACAAGTGTTTGCTTTTTCCAATCTCACATGCTGGATACTTTATCTGGATATCTGGATACTTTGCTGTGCTTGTCTTGTTTGCCTTATTTGCCATGCTGGCCTGCCCTGGTAAAGTCACAATGACACAGTTATACTGCAGGTGATGCTGTAGTCTAGTGGTAGAATTCAAAATATTTTACTAACGGTTCTGTGGGTGCGAAGTGTTCTAAAACGTGCAATTTTAAGTATGAAAACTTACCTTACTGTCAGAGCTGGTGAGTAAAACAGCTGAGGCACGGTAATCCACTCTGTCGTGCCTACCAGCTGAGCTACAAACAAAGGAAATATAGGACAGGAAAGGGCGGGGCAGGTGGACGGGGCCAACTGCTGACTGGCGCTACCAGATCGCTAGAACTGGTGTGAACCGGCAGCATACCACCAGTACTGCAGTCCCAGGGAACTTTACCTGTGATAAGGACACTCTGCAACCAAATTCCCTGAACTTTGGCTGCTTTAAGACCTGTGCTGCTCCGGTGGACTAATAGCAACCAGGAATTATTGGAGGTTCATGTTTAGAGCTTTGCTCCTGTACTTGCAGTGAACAATGGGATTTTTTTTTGGTGGGGGGGGGGGAGTTGGAATAATAAAGGGGAGTTTAGCCTTTGTACTGGCTGTGTTGTTTTCTGTGCACAGCCCCGGGGTGTCACACTAATTTAGAAAGTGGCCAAGCTCAGCACTGCTGCTCCTTTGGGCAAATTCATAGGGAGTTTCCAGTCATTGTTATAAAATGAGCGTTTTGATGAATGTTGTAGCTACACTTCACCACGCTTGGCCGAAAAGGCCTTTGGCTTATATTCAACAGGAAAGAGCAGTGCCAGTTAAAAAACATTCCTTTCAAGTCTCTGCCTGGGTATTATAGGTTGTCCTCAACTTACAGCCACAAGTGAGCCCAAAATTTCTCCTGCTAAGCGAGGTATTTGTTAAATGACTTTGGCCCCATTTCACCAGCTTTCTTACCACACTTCTTGTGAATCACCGCAGTTGTTAGGAACATGGTTGTGAAGTGAATCCCCATTGACTTTGCAGGTCAGAAGGCCGCAACAGTTGATTACTTGTCCCCGGGACACTGAAACTGTCATAAATACATGCCAGTTGCCAAAAGGGTCTGAATTTTGATCATGTGACTGTTGAAAGTTAAAACCTGCCCCTCTCCCAGAAAAATGAAATATTTTAGGATATATTAAAAAGGAAGAATATTTCCACTAAAAGAGAAATAGAACCTTAGATAGGCAGAAATTCATTCACCCCCCCACACCTTTGTTAATGGGCCATTCAGGCCTGGGCCTGTCTATTCTACATAACAAAGATCTACCTCCTTCAGGCGGAGCCATTGAATTGCCCTTCATTGTACCACCCACCAAGATTCAACCAAACTTAGCACGCAGACAACCTAAAAAGCTAGCTATGTCCTCTGACAGCAACCAATCAGCGTGTTCCAGGAAGTTGAAAGCCCAGAGAGGCTATAAAACCCAGGGACTCTCAGCATCCCTTCCCTTTTCACCAAGGAGCTCCCAGGCATGTGATCTTGTCCACCATTAAACCATCTTTCCAAATAACCTCTGTTAAGTCCTGGGCATGGTCGCAAGCAACGGAGACGAGACATCGAAGGGTGACTTCAACTCTTTATTAACCAGGAAAGAACAGAGCAAAATACTTGGGCAGCAGCAGCTCTTTTATAGAGCTGGCTGCTGTCAAAACAACCAATGAATTGAGTTTACCGCTTTCACAAGCGTCCAATCAGGGGGCCCCGTTAACAGCCAATCAGACTGGCCAAAAACGAACAATCACGACTCGCTATCTACAGGCCAATGAGAAGTGCAGGATTACAAGCCTGCTGTAAAGTAAAATTGTTGAGGGTTGTATCGCTGCATTGGCTTAGTCCATAACAACCTTCCCCCCTAGGTTCCGTCTGAGGGGTGGGGTGACGTATTCTCGTAAATAGGCAGGTCGCTTCACCTGTCTGCTTCACCTGCGCTCTTCCACTGGTTTCTGTCCTGGTTCTGTTTCTGGTGGGCTGCTAGCTGGGTTGGATGGCCCTGGTGGGCTGCTAGCTGGGTTGGAAGATTGTGGCCCTGGGCTGCTTTCCCTGCTTACGTCAGTGCTATCTTCCGGGTTCCCTGGATCTGCTTCCATCGCAGTGCTGTCACGCGGCGAGGCCACTTCCTGGCTCGGTTCTCCTTCAGATGGTGAGTATCCCCTGGTTGGTTGTGTAGGCTGTTGGGATTCAATTATCATTTCTTCTTCGGCCTCCTCAATGTTCCTTGCCCCCCAGCTAGAGGTTCCAGTGCTAATCTGGAACGGAGTTGGTCTATGTGGCGTTTCCACATCTTACCATCTGCAGTTTGTAGGCGATAGGATCCGGGTCCTGTAAGTTGCGTTATTGTCATGGGGCCCCACAATGGGTCACCTGAGAAGTTTTTCGCAAACACGAGGTCACCTTCCTGGAATGCCCGACACTTGCTGCTGGATCCCGGGGGTTGTTCTGGCGTGTAGTTTGGGTGGAGGCGATCGAGATGCGAGCGAAGTTTCTGGCCCATCAGGAGTTCAGCTGGGGTTTTGTTCGTGGTACTGTTTGGGGTTATGTGCTGGAGAAGAAGTATTCGGTTTATTTTGTCATCAATGTCGCCGTGGTCCATTTTGTGCAAGGTCTGTTTTACAAATTGAACCATTTGCTCAGCCCTACCATTGGCCGCAGGGCAGTGAATTGGGGGCCATTATCGGAGACCAAGACATCTGGAAGACCGCGGATAGCGAATAGTTTATTCAGTTTTTTCGTGACTGCGTCCGTGGTGGTGCTTTTCATCTTGTGGACTTCAAGCCAGTTTGAATAGGCATCCACTGTTAGGAGGAAAGTGTGTCCTCTTGTGGGTCCCGCAAAATCAATGTGGATACGGGACCAAGGACCTCGAGGCGTTTCCCACTGAGCTGGGGGAGTCTTTGGAGGAGTGGAGCGAGTCTCCTGGCATTTGCTGCATTTTGCTACCCAGGTCTCTATCCTTTATCTAGGCTAGGCCACCATGCGTAACTCCTGGCCAATGCCTTCATCTGCACGATTCCTGGATGTCCATCGTGCAGCATTTTCAATTCCCTATATTGCAATTCCTCCGGGACTATGACTCTGTCTCCCCACACTATGCAGCCTTTCTGGGAGAATAGCTCTGTTTGACGATTCCTAAATGGTTTGAACGTGTCATTGGTTGCGCTATCCGGCCAACCCCGTTCTACCCAGCTGAGGACTCGTGCCAAAACAGGGTCCTTTTTTGTCTCTAAGGTGATGTCTCGAGCGGTCAGTGGCGGTGATTTGAGGGTTTCGATTTGCAATACGGCTAAGGTTGGAGCAGGGTCCTCTATGATGTCTGGTAGTGGAAAGCAGCTCAAAGCGTCAGCGTGGGGAATGGTTTTCCCCAGGCGGTGTTGCAATCGGTAGTCGTAGGCGGCTAAAAATTCTGACCAGCATGTCATTCTTGGTGATAAGATATGGGGAGTTGGTTTGTTTCCCGCCAAAATACCAAGTAGCAGCTTGTGGTCTGTAATTATGGTAAAGGGTCTNCCTCATTTCCATTTGGTAGGACATGGCTTAAGATGGCTCCCACTCCAAATGGTGAGGCATCACAGGTAACCATCAAAGGTAGAGTCTCGTTGTATTGCATTAATACAGCATCGGAGGTTAAGAGGTCTTTTACTTCTTGGAATGCTTTCTCTTCACGCCGTCCCCAGACCCAGAAAGTCTTTTTATCGAGAAGTCTATGTAGGGGCTCAGCTGCAGTTGCCTTCTGGGGCAAGAAGATGTTATAAAAGTTAGTGAGTCCAGGAAGGCTTGGAGATCTGTCTTATTCCTAGGTCTCGGGGTTTTTTTGATTGCGGTTAGTTTTTTTTCGGTGGGGTGGATTCCCTGTCTGTCGAGAAGGTATCCCAGGAACTCCACTCTCTCCATACAAAGTTGACACTTGTCCCTTTTTACCTTCAGACCAGCGTCTTTAAATTTCTGAAGAACTTTTCTGAGTCGTTGTACTAATAACTCTTCAGTGGGGGCAGCTATTAGGACGTTGTCAAAATAAGGCACGACGCCTTTTATGCCTTGTAATAGTCTCTCCATTAAACTTTGGAAAATGCCCGGCACCACGCTTACTCCGAATTGGAGTCTATTGCACTTGAAATCACCTCTATGTGTAACTATTGTCTGGGCTTCTGCAGTTGTTGCGTCTACAGGTAGCTGTTGGTACGCCTGAGCTAAGTCCAATTTCGCAAATATTTTTCCGCCACCCAGGGAAGGAAGAAGGTGTTGAACCACCGGTAATGGGTAAGCGCTCTGTTGAAGAGCATGATTTAGGGTGGCCCGGTAATCCCCACAAATTCTTAATGAACCATCTGGCTTCATGGGCGTTACTATCGGGGTTTCCCAGTGGGCGTGGTCAATCAGTTCCAATACGCCCTGGGCTATCAGTTTATCTAGCTGCTTGTCGATCTTTGGTTTTAAGGCAAAAGGTACCCAACGAGGCTTCAGCCGAATGGGAGCTACATCGGGGCTGAGATTAAATGATGCGGTCCTTAAAGGATACTTGGACGTGGCTGGAACCGACAACTGGAATTCTGTTTCACTGGTAGTCTTTCAGGATGATTCGTTATGTGCTGAGGTCCTGGTGGCAGATGGCAGGGATCAGCTGTTTGAGGGTTTTCCAGGATACCATCGATAGGGATGATCCCGAATCAACTTCCATCATGCATGGTCAATTCTCAATAGTAACCCTTATGCGGATCTTCCTTGAATCGAACGATGAAGTGTGGCTGATAATAATGGTTTGGTGGGCCTCTTCTCGTCTCGTTGAAGAGGCAGGTGCTTGGTTTCTGTAGTAGTAGTGGTTGTTCCATTGGTGGTTCAGACGGTCCTGGTTCTCAGGAGGTTTGCCTATCTCCCGACAGAGGTTGTTCTCCCTTCGGTTGGGACTGGACTCTTGTCTGCTTCTGCAGACCTTCACGAGGTGGCCTCTTTTTCCACAGGTACGGCACAGTGCATCGAGGAATTTGCAGTCCAATCGCGGGTGGTTTGCCCCGGAACCAGCACATTGGCGCGGACGTCTCTGGTTCCTTTGCTCTCATTCCGAGCGGAGCTGGTTGACCTCCTCTTCCTCACTGTCTGAGGATGACTCGAGGTCTTCGTGGTGGGTAGTGGTAGCGTGCTTCTCAGCGGTGAGTGGGCTCTCGTTGGCGAGTTGGCGAAGCGGTGCGTTCGCTTGGCACATTCGAGAGGCTGACTTCCTGGTTGCTTCTGCGGCAGTAGCGTCAGCGATGACATCTGTAAGGCTGATGTCACCTTTTGCCATCAGCTTACTCTGCACATGTGGTGCATTTAATCTCAGAACTATGCGGTCTCTTAGGGCTTCCTCTAAGTTTGCAAAACTGCAAAGGCCTCCTAGGTTCCAGAGGTCAGCTACGAAATTTCCAACGTTCTCACCCTTCCGTTGGTCCCTCTGGTAAAATTCATGTCTTCGTATCAGTGTAGGTACTGCGGGTGCGTAATGGGCCCGGAGGATTGGGGCGAGGGTATCCCAATCCATGGTTTTCACTTCCGCCGGTTTTGCTTGTGCTTTAGCCATTTTGAAAACGGCGGGGCCGCAATGAGTCAGAAACACCGCTCGTTTCTTGCCAGGCATAGCATCTTTTAACTTGTTGGTCTCCAGGAACATCTGGAAGCGATCTAGATACGAGTCCCAGTCTTCGGTTGCTGGGTCGAATGGAGCGGGTGGTATGGCGCCGCTGGTCATCTTGCCGTTTGTTGCATGCACTCTTTCGCCATGTGCTCTGTCTTGTTCGATGCGTACTTAGTCAGCTCTATTGTCTCCGCATCCCACCTTCGTCGCCAGTGTTAAGTCCTGGGCATGGGCGCAAGGAACAGAGACGAGACATTGAACAGTGACTTCAACTCTTTATTAACAAGGAAAGAACAGAGCAAAATATTTGGGCAGCAGCAGCTCTTTTATAGAGCTGGCTGCTGTCAAAACAACCAATGAATTGAGTTTACCGCTTTCACAAGCGTCCAATCAGGGGGCCCCGTTAACAGCCAATCGGACTGGCCAAAAACGACCAATCACGACTCGCTATCTACGGGCCAATGAGAAGTGCAGGATTACAAGCCTGCTGTAAAGTAAAGTTGTTGAGGGTTGTATCGCTGCGTTGGCTTAGTCCATAACAACCTCCATGTTTCCAGTGTCTTTCTCCCCACTTGGAACTGAACCCAGATGGACATTTTTTCCAACATGATCACGGGGATGCTGTAACGGTCATAAGTGTGAAAAATGGTCCTAAGTCACTTTTTTCAGTGCTGTTGTAATTTTGAATGGTCACTAAATGAACTGTTGAGAACTACCTGTAACTACCAGTGTAACAGCTGCAGTTAATCTTGCAAGTCTGAATATGCTTCCTTTCCCCTCACTTTTTATTTACGGGAACAAGGGTTGTTTTTCTCAAATTGTTTTCTTGACCTGGGCTCAAGCCTCTCTTATCTGACCATTGTTTTGGTGGCATCTTTTCTTCTTCCTGTCCTTCAAGGCTTTTCCCTATGTATCCATAGGTTATCTTCCAGATGCCTTGGACTTCCGATTTCCACAATTCCACTCAACAGCAGAACTGAATATGTGATAGGACGTGCCCAAAACATCTGGTGCGGCTGGCTCAGGAATTCTGGGAGTTGAAGTCCACAAGTCATAAAGTTGCCTTAATTGTCCATCATTGCAACAGAATAACAGAGGTGGGAAGGGACATTGGAGGCATTCTAGCCCAACCTTCTGCTCACACAGAAAACCTTATACCATTTTAGACAAATGGCTGTCAAATCTCTTCTTAAAAACCTCCAGTGTCAGAGCACCTATAAATTCTCGAGGCAAGCTGTTCCACTGGTTAATTGTTCTAACTGCCATGAAATTTCTCCTTAGTTCTAGGTTGCTTCTCTCCTTGATTAGTTTCCATCCATTGCTTCTTGTCCTGCCTTCAACTGCTTTGGATAATATGTCTGCTTTGAAGAAGTTTCTTCCATATTTTAGGAATGCTGTGTGTTGTGTTTTTAGTATATGTTAAGTACTGAGCATGGGTCGAAATGAATGGAGACAGCCTCTGAACAGTGAACTTCAGCTCTTTATTTACATAGTGACTTCTCCATTTAACAACAGTGAACTCTGCCTTATATAGGCATCCCTTGTAAGTTTTAACCAATAATGAGCGAGGAACGCTAGGTCTTTCAACCAATAGGAACTCTTAGTTAAGGGGCAATCGGATTCATTAGAACTGGCCAATCCGGTCTGGCCGCCTAATAGCCAATCAGAAGTGCAGGGCCAGAACCCTGCACTTTACCTCAAGCTCACACTTTATTAACTTTATTGTATACACAACAGTATAGCTGAAGTTTTCACTCAGGTCTGCAGTTTAGGTGGGGAAACCTCTTGAATGTGACTGGCTGGCTCGTCTGACAGCCCCTATAAAAGGGGAATTGTCAGATGGGTTCAGCCGTTCTGTTGTCACTGTTAACTGAATAAACAAGTTGGACTGTTCCCTTCAGCTGCGTGTCTTCCTTCAACCACAACACAACACTGTAAACATGCCAAGGTTGGCGTAGAAAAGAGAGCAAAGGAATAAAACCCAAATATGTGGAACACTCATGTTTATTTTTACAGAATACAGGTATACATAGAAGTCATTAAGTTCAATGAAACTTGATTCTAGATAAGAGGAAATAAACATACAGCCAATAGATCTTCTTTAGAACTATCTTGCACGTAGGTTTTCCAGATAAATTCTTCCCTTTCAACTTAATAAAATAGTCAGAATGATTGTTTAGATTTTGTTATGGAAGTTCTATCATTGTTTGAAAACACATTTTGAAAGTCTAATATCAAACAAACTTAAAAGCAATTTTTAAAAGTAAATATATGCACATCAATCTCTCTGTTCCCTTTCAGGGTAAGCCATATTACATAAAGTGCAGAAAAGTAAAAAGTAGTAAGCAAAAGAAAGGTCAAAACGAAAATGAAATGAATTTAATTTACACAAACACCGTTCCTTAGACCTTCTACATTCTTCCAACTATCCTTGCTTCTACCTCATCTATACAGTTTACCCTATATTGCCTTCTGTTTTTCAAGCCCCCTTTTTTGGAATATCCCCTCAATATTACATCAAATAAAACTATTACCATCATAGATCAACATATCCGTTACTTTATAATTTGATCTATTCTCTCAGATGAGGAAAATGAACAAGAGGCTTTTGTGACAGTTGAACAAGTGTTTGGAAAACAAAAACTCCCCAAAACATTGAATGATCTTGGATCCAAGGACCACCTACAACTTCCCGAAATTCCTAAATGAGATTGCTTGTTTGTGAAAAAGATCAGGAAGCATTTTCCCAGTCCCACCTCTGAGCACTCTGTCAAAATTAGAAAACTATCTCAACATGGTTTGTACCGTGTTTAATTTGATTCATTAAGTTGTCTTTTTAAGAAACTAAAAGCAGGAAGAAAACTGCTACTAGTTCAGGGATTTATTTAGTTTGTCATTTATTTAGCACAAACTAGTATGAGAAGAAATCTGTTCAGCTTGCGTTCTGAAGCAAATGGAATGAACCTGTACTTCCAAAACTGAGAATGGAGCTATTATGTATGCCGGTAATTATAATTCAGTGGTTGTTTTCACAACTCCAAAGAGCAAAAAACACCACCACCCCACCCAAGGATGTATACATGTGGGGAATGTATATGTAAGGATGTATTACATTATATAAAAAACATCTTGTTACTTATGTGTATTTTTTAAAAAAATATATACTGTACTGGAGAAAGTGTGGATGCGTATCCATATATTCAGAGCAAAGATATACAAATGTTGACCCCAAAAACAAATTGGCAAACTGATATGGAAATAGGAATAATTTTCAACATTGGAAAAACAAAGAACTGGGTGAAGGCAAAGCAGACGGGTTACAAATACAGTAGTCCTTGACTTACGACCACACTTGAGCCCAAAATTTCTGCTGCTAAGTGAGACAGTTGTTGAGTTTTGCCCGTTTTATGACCTCTCTTACCACCGTTAAGTGAATCACTGTAGTTAAGTTATTATCAAGGTTGTTCAAGTGAATCTGATTTCCCTGTTGTCTCTGCTTGTCATAAGGTCACCAAAAGGGATGAATTGACTCCGGGACATTGTAACCATCATAAATGTGAGTTCAGTTGTCTAAATTTGAATCATGTGACCATGGGGATGCTGCAACAGTTGCAAGGGTGAAAAACGGGTCACGAGTCCCTTTTTTCAGGTCTATTTTAATTTTGGGCGGTCACTAAATGAACCATTATAAACAGTGGTGGGATGCCGCCGGTTCTCGCGAATCGGTAGCGCCGTTGAGCAGTTGGCCCTGCCCACCTGCCCCTGCCCTTTCATGTCCTTTATTTCCTTGGGTTTGAGCTCAGCGGATTCGCATGGCTGAGTGGATTGCCAAACCTCAGCTGTTTGAAGCTCAAAATTGGTGGTTTTTGATTGCTGCGCGAAGCATGCTTTCTCATAGAATTGATCATAAAAAAAGGTTGAATCCCACCACTGGTTGTAAGTTGAGGACTACCAGTATTATATATATCACATATCACCTCTCTCTCTCTCTCTCTCACACACACACACAACAAAAGTGTTTGAAAGGACCTGCTGAATTCAGGCAACCTAATGTGGGTGATATTGTAGGCGTATGCAAGAAAACTGTCTGCAGATTCTGGGGACAAAGGCAGAAATGTCAGCATATATAGGGTTAAATCCATCTCTCCTTCCTGAAGGAGTGTGTGTGTAAGAGCAGAACAACACAACCCCTCCTCTGCAGAATGTTATGTATGTGGCCTTTAAAACATAATTGGCTCAGGGTCAGCCCAAAATAGCAGCCCTTGGCATATTTTCACCAGCCATCCAAGGGTTGCTTGCCTCAGAAGACCTCTCTTTCTCTTGTTGTTGCCAGTTACTGAGTCACCAAATATTTGCCCAGGGAGGCCACAGATCATATTTCTTTAAGGGAATGGGATGGAAGGTGTGGTCAGGGAATTGCATTCAGGGGACCCCTCTTTCCATTGCCTTATCTCCCTCATAGACACGACACTGTCATCAGAAGAAACGCTGGCAGAAAGAGAAAGCCCCACCACACCGAGGAAAGAGGCACAACTGGTGATCATAGTTCGGAGAAAAAAAATTCTTTGAAATGAGACCCTTGGAGAGAAAACACAACACTGAGCTTGTGAGCTGAGAAAGCAGAACAAAAATATATACAAAGCAGGTGAGGCAGAAGCTTTTAGTACAAGAGGAGGAAATGTAAAATCTCAAAGGGGTGAAGAAGCTTAAAAGGGGGGGGACTAAGGGAGATGGGTATCAGTATTTCTTAACTGTGATCTAGATGGGACTATTGGACTTGTAGCTGGTCTGACACTAATTTTCCAGCCCTGTTTTAAAAAGAAGCTTGCAGAGGATGAAAATAAGTGGAAAAGGAAAAGGTAGAAGATAATGAAAAAAAGAGGAGAGGAGGAGGAAGATTAAGGTAGCTTCAATTCCTGAAGCTTCATTCATATGCTCTAAAATGGAGGATATGTCTCCATTAAGCTACAGATGCGTTTCTGAATAAAAAGGAAAGGCGAGAGTGTCTATTCAATACAGTGCTTGAGAAGATAAAAGTACAATCATCTATGTCACTGGAGTTCCATGGACGTTACTTTCAGGTCAAAAAAGTAGAAGGGTCGCAGACTTAATCTTTGGCATCTTCTAGAGTTGGTGTTTTCTCTCCTTCCTGGAAAGAGGATTAGAGGAAGCGGAGGAGCCAGGTGCCTCCGATGGCCAGAAGCACAGGCAGAGAGATGTGAGCAGAGGGCAAGGTGGCCCCTGAATTGCAGAAGTCGCTATCACAACAATCGTAGGTTTTGATGTATTTGATGCCTAAGTAGCTCTCAGTATCGTTCGTGTCACATTTTCCCTTCTGGACACAGTTCTTCTTCTTGATGAGCTTCTGACCAGCTAGGTGGAACATCAAAAGGAAAAAAAAAAGACATAGGATGAGAGGTATGTCTGGGTAACATTCCCTGCCACCTATAAAACAACCCCATTATTGCATTGTTGTGAACAAGTAAGGCAGAAAGCAGAGCTCAATTGATTGTTTGATATATCAAAGTTAGAGACCACCCATCTCACTCACTGTTCCAAAGTCACAACTAGGAAGGTAGGAGGGGTCAAGCGGGGAACTAGCCTTGAGTCCCTGCGTAATCTCCAAAAGCATAAGGCTAGTTCCCCGCTTGACCCCTCTTCCCTGCCTGGCTGTTTCCCAATACTCACAGAATGATTCTGGATGGTATACTATTTTTGTTTTGTTATGTTATGTTATGTTTTACTTATTTTCTTATTTTATTTTATTTATTTTGTTTTTGTTTTGTTTTATTATTTTTATTTTATTTATTTTGTTTTTGTTTTGTTTTATTATTTTTATTTTATTTATTTATAAAATGTATAGGTTGCCCTTCTTATTCTGGAGGTAACCCTGAGCCAGAGGTGGTATTCAGCAGGTTTTGACCAGTTCTGGAGAACCAATAGCGAAAAATTTTGAGTAGTTCAGAGAACCATCAAATACCATCTCTGACTGGAGATTTTACAGTCTCCTTCCCCTGCCACGCCCACCAAGCCACACCCACAGAACTGGTAGTGAAAAAATTTGAATCCCACCACTGCCCTGAGCTACTTACGATATCATAAAAATTAGAAATGGTATGCCGCTAATCTTCCTATCAAGTGACTTTGGGTGGCATGCAATGTCAAAAATAGCAGCATAAGTGAATTAGAAGGTTTAAAAACATGAAAAATATTAGATGTTAAAAGTTAAAACATTAAAATTAGCAACATTAGAAGGACAATGCAGAGGCAAAGGACCAAAGCATAAATAGGGTGAAAATGGAGACAGAGACAGCATGGAGATATTTATACCTGCCGGGGAGTGGGGGGGCTGGACTAGATGACTTACAAGGTCCCTTCCAACTCTGCTAATATGCCTTTAATACAGAGGCAGTTAAGAAGATCTCATCCCCTCATCTGTCTCCTTGATTGTATGAGGTTTGGGTTTTTTTTGGCATAGTTTTAAAATTATAATGGTTTTTTTCTTTGTTAAGCCACCCAGAGTTTCTTTATCGATGAGATGGGAAGCATATGCAATTAATTTAATTTAATAAATAAATAAAAGACGGGAATAATTAAAATTTGAAAGGTAGGGGAAGTCTGTAGCCAACCCTGAGCTGAATGCTTCTCTGCAAATCATATGCAGGTTGATGGGTTCAGATCTTTTCAGACTCTCCTGAAAAAACCAGTAGAATGGGCCCCCACCTAAATTTTAGCAATGGTTTCTCTGCCCAGTGGCTGGGTGCGTGTGGCCTAGTCAGCCTCTGCACCACAGCGGGATGGGGGGGGGGAGTTTTGCCCCAGAGGCTTTCCTCAAGCCTCTGGGAGGGCGAAAACGACCTCCCTGGGCTCCGGAGGCTCTTTGGAAGCCGGGAACGAACCTGTTTCCAGCCTTCCCAATGTCAACTTTGGAAGCCATATTGAAACCAGATGCTCCCACGCTGTCACATTTTGAGCCTGGGGAAAGTGGGAGGGTGGAAGTTCTTGGGGGGTATATGTAGTTGGACAAAATAACATTCTTTTTGTAGTCCAAGGTCATGCTATATTGTGTGCATATGAGAGGGGAAATCTTAAGTTGGGATGGACGATGATTGGGGCTTGTGATGTGATGATGGGTGTAGGGAGTTGGATTTGTAGTTTTTGATTATTTCAAGGAAGCCCGGAATTTTCAGATTCGGGATTCCCCCGGTTGTGCCAGCTACTATCCAAATAACCGAGAACTTTGGAGCGATGTGTGTCTCGGAGTTATTGGTTGGAGTGGAGGCTTGCTGGAATGCTGACACCCAGAGTTCCGGGAGACCTGTTTTTCACCTTTCCCAAGCCTCCATGTGCACCCTGCACTTACCTACATCCAAAATAGGCTATGTGGGGACTCCTGGGAGGAGAGGGGTGTGGGGCAAGCGGAGTGGGGCAGGAGCGGGATTTGGGAGTTCTCCAAACTGTGCAGAATCTTAGCTAGAAGATCTCTGGAACCCCTGCAAACCCCCAGCCCACCCTGGGCCCACCCCCCCCCCCATGGGAGAGGATATTGCCAAGAGGGGGATGCATGTGAAGAAGGTATTGCTAAATGTTACAAATACACATCACCTGAGTCTAAAATAGTCAAACCTGGGTGGGTTTTTCTTTGAATAATCTCAGGTGGCTTTGTTGGTCTTAAACAGACCAAAGATGGTTGAACAGATGAACAAAAAGGAATATTTAAAAATGCATTGCCTGATGTTCATTAGGAAACCCAGGGTTGTTTATTCCACAACTAGGTTCTATGGGTGCCTATTCAGAAGTATTATTATAAAATAAGGCCAGATAAAATTCCTGGGGGAAACAGCCCAGGTGAAAACAGGGAGGAAATAGAAAAAGAAAAAAAAATATCCTTACCAGCAGTTCCCTGGATGACAGCGCAAACTTCTCCGGGGTTACAGGTGACAGTTGAGGTGTGGCAGGGTAGATTGAAAAATATGAATTTACACTGCAGGCATTGAAGAGCAGATCCTAAGATGCAAAGAAAAAGGTTTTTTAAATTTGTTTATTTAAAGGAGGGAGATGAAATCAATTCAGGTTGGAATTCACAATGCTGGGCCTACCTTTTATGCTACCCCAATTAAAAACAAATAGGAATCGAATTGTGCTCCTGCCTAACTCTATGCGAGTAGATTAATAGGTAACCACTATGGTACCACTATGAGCCTTTAGCGTACAGTCATGCTGGTCACATGACCCATGGAAATTGTCTTCGGACAACCATGGTTCCCTCAGCCAAGAAATGGAAATGTGGGATTCTACTGGTTCGGGCGAACCGGATGTTAAATTTGCATCTGGTTCACCAAACCGGTATTTAAACCAATCAGCTGGCCCCGCCTATCCTTCCCCTCCCCTCCCAGGATCTCCACATGGCCCATTTTCGATGTAGGTAAGTGTAGGGTCTGCATGGTGGCTCTGGGAGGAGGGGGGAATGGGGCTTCCTGAAGTACTGGAAGTCCAGAAACGGGCCTGTTTCCAGCTTCCAGAGGCCCTCTAGAGCCCTGGGGTGGCTGTTTTCGTCTTCCCAGAGGCCCAAGGAAAGCCTCTGGACTCTGGGGAAGGTGAAAAATGGCCCTCCCGGAAGTTCCAGAAGTCTGGAAATGGGGCTGTTTCTGACTTCCAGAGGGTCTTCAGAGCCCAGGGGAGGCTGTTTTCACCCTCCCAGAAGCCCGAGGGAAGCCTCCGGACTCTTGGAAAGGCGAAAAACGGGCCTCCCAGAAGTTCTGGTAGGCCACGCCCACCCAGCAACTGGGCAGTGAACCGGTTGCTGGGATTTTTGAATCCCGCCCCTGCTGAAATGGTTGTAGGGCGGGGGTGCCCAACTCAAGGCTGATGGGCTGGATCCGGCCCGCTGGGTGCTTAGATGTGGCCTGCGGGGCCTCCCTGAAAATAGCGAAGAACCACCCCACGGTGCCTTTGCTAGTGAAAACGGAGCTTGGGAAAGCCATGTGCGGCCCTCCCGAACTCCGTTTTCACTGGCAGAGGCTTGCAGGAGGCTGTCACGGCTGAAAATGGAGCTTGGGAACCCATTTTCACCTGCAGAGCACTCAAGCCACCAGAGACGCTTCCCGACATGAGTGATGTCAAGCTGACCATGCCGCCCCTGCCCCACTCCCCAGATCAAACACAACCCTCAATGAAATTGAGTTTGACAGCCCTGGTATAGGGTTTCCTGCCTGAGCAGGAAATTGGATTGGAAGACCTCCAACGTCCCAGCCCTTCTGTTTTTCTGTTAAGCTGGCTGGGAAGGTTACAAATAAGTGAGCACAAGACTGCAGGACACGGCAACCATAGAAAAAATACTTGCTGTTTGGCCAGGTAACCAAATTTTGATCATGTGACCAAAGGAGATGCTGAGACAGTTATAATTGCAAGGATGGTTTCTTGCCACTTGTTTTTTTCCCCCATTGTTGTAACTTTACACAATCGCTAAACAAAGGCTATAAATCAAGGACTGCTTGTATGATATTCAAGTTAGATTTCCCCTCCCAGCATCTCTTTATTATTTAGCTGAGGGCAATCCAAACATTACAGCTGTGATTCTTAAACTGTTTTCCCAGGTTCAGGTAATGCCAAAAAAAGCTTAAGACTTAGTTGTTTTACACCACTATCTTGGCAGCCTTCGTAACAAACTAGATCCTTGACACACAAACACTCAATTACATTACATCATTACCCTCAGGATATGTCAAAATTACCCCCTTGTTAATAACCTGGTAAGTTGGTAATTACCCTCAGTTTAACAGCTACAGTCATCCAGGTCATGGTTGTCCCAAAGGTGCTTTTTTCAGGAGGCAACTGGACTTTCTTGTTCTACTTTTGAAGACGTTTCGCTTCTCATCCAAGAAGCTTTTTCAGCTCTGACAGGATAGTGGGGAATGGATGGATTTATATCCCTTTGCAAACAGCTGGCCATTTGCATCCTTTTAGAGCCGTGATGAAGAACCTGTGGCATGCGTGCCAGAAGTGGCACACAGAGCCATCTCCGCCGGCACCTGAGCTGTCGCCCCAGAGCAGGTGTATTATTCAGGCATGCGCGCCATCTGCCAGCTGATTGTTGGATAGCTGCCGCGCATGTGCAGGGTGCGGGGTGCATGCAGAAGACAAGTGTGCATGCACAGAGAAATGCGGTGCATGGGATCATGCATACATGCACAGCCCCCCCCATGTGCATTGCCTTATAGGTGCTTGCACACATGCATGTGCATGTGTGAGTGCACACTTTTGGCACGTGAGGACGGAAAGGTTAGCCATCACTGCTTTAGAGTAGGGGTGTTCAAACTTGAGAGCTTTACGACTTGTGGACTTCAACTCCCAGAATTCCTCCTCCAGCCATGTTAGCTCAGGAATTCTGGGAGTTGAAGTCCACGAGTCTTAAACTTGCCAAGGTTGAAGACTCTTGGTTTACAGGGTCATTGAAGCCATGGGTGGGATTCAAATTTTTTAACAACTGGTTCTGTGGGCGTGGCTTAGGTGGTGAGCGTGGCTTGGTGGTCATGTGACTGACTGGGCATGGCTAACTCAACACCACTCACATCAAGGCACGCATCTCCTCGCCTGGCCTCTCATGACTGTGGAGCTGCTGCAACAGTCGTAAGTGTGAAAAATGGTCATAAGTCATTTTTTTCAGTGCCATTGTATCTTTGAATGGTCATTCCACACAAACAAAGTACCAGCAAAGGAGGGGGAAAAAACTCCAGAGAAGTTCCTGAGACAGGAAGTCTAGTCCTGCCAAGAATGTAACAAGGGTTAATGGAGAAGCAGTTTCTATAAGCAACACCAGAATGTTTCTTTCCTGCCTTCCTTACAGGATTAGGCCAGTAATTTCTTCTAACAACCGGTTCTCCAAACTGCTTAGAATGTTAAAAACTGGTTCTAGTGAATAGGTGCGAACTGGTAGAATCCCACCCCTGACTGAAGCACTTGGAGGTCTGTGTCCTCAGAGTCACCTGAGTAGTGTTCCTGGTTCCTTTCGTCTGCAATTTTTTGGAAATCCACTCCTACTCCCACATCATTCAAAGGGTGTTCATCCCAAATTGTATAGCTAGAATTCTTGAGGACATAGATAAACCTCCAAGTGCTTCAACAACACTCTAAAACAGGGTCCCCAAACTTGGCAAACTTTAAGACTTTTGGATTTCAACTCCCAGAATTCCTCAGCTATGCTGGCTGGAGAATTCTGGGAGTTGAAGTCCACAAGTCTTAAAGTTGCCAAATTTGGAGACCTCTGCTCTTGTTGTTTGTTGTTAGTCGCAAAGTCGTATCCGACCCACCATGACCCCATGGACAACCTTCCTCCAAGCCTTCCTATCCTCTACCATCTTCTGGAGTCCATTTAAGCTCATCTGTGCTCTAAAAGGATGCAAATGGCCAGCTGTCTGCAAGGAATATAAATCCTTCCATTCCCCACCATCTTGTCAGAGCTGAAGAAGTTTCTTGGATGAGAAGCGAAACATCTTCAAAAGAAAAACAAGAAAGTCCAGTTGTTTCCTGAAAAAAACATCTTTGAGACTATCATGGGTGGCCGAGCAGAGAGGCCAAAGAGCCTGGGATCACCCTATTAGGCTAAAAAGCAATTGAATTGTTAGTGAGTCAGCGTATTTTGTGAGTATACCCATTGTGGCTAATCAGAAGCTACCAAAGAATCCAAGTACCAGGCTGTTGGATGCGCTCTTTGCAAATAATCAAATCAAACCAAATCCTTTTACTGGGAGATTGTTCTATTGTTGAGTTCAGCTGAAAACCCTAAGAAGAGAGAACAGAGTGGAGTTTGTGGCCCACCTAGTTAGCAGCTCCAGAAGAGCAGGAAATTCAGAAATATAGCTGAGTAGATGAGAGATACCGAGCTTCAGTTCAAAATAATAGTCATTTTAAATGTGCAAATGTGCACATTAAATTCAATTTTGTGGCAAGAGGTGAGTGGCCACCTTACTACAAACACAATGAGGCTACAGAATTTCTGGGCTCCGAGAAACTTCTGTCAAAAGAGTGCAGAGAAAAGCAGAAGAATAACAGAATAACCGAGTCAAAAGGGATGTTGGAGGTCTTCTAGTCCAACCCGCTTGCTTTCCCTCAAGCAGGAAACCCTATACCCGTGATGATGAACCTATGGCACATGGTGCCACAGGCAGCACACAGAGCCATTTGTGCCGGCACCTGAGCTGCCGGCAAACTTATCTCACTGCGCATGCGCGCACCTCACAGTTGATTTTCAGCTGGTTTGAGGCCTTTCCCAGCCTCCCAGAGGCTCCAAAAAGCTGCTGCAGGCCGAATGGGCCCTTTTCATCACTTCCACTTGCTGTGTTCAAAGACTGACGGCAGTCCTCCCTCTGGTCCGCCGCCTGCGCGGGAGCACCAAGCACTCCCATTGGCCG
>BHEV01010221.1:0-10262 GCA_004319985.1 Emydocephalus ijimae | reverse complement strand
AGTGAATTGGGGGCCATTATCGGAGACCAGGACATCCGGCAATCTGTGGGTAGCAAATAGCTTATTCAGTTTTTTAGTGACCACCTCCGTGGTGGTGCTTTTCATCTTGTGGACCTCGAGCCAGTTAGAATAGGCGTCCACTGTTAGGAGGAAAGTGTGTCCTCTTGTGGGTCCCCCAAAATCGATGTGGATACAGGACCAAGGACCTCAAGACGTTTCCCACTGAGTTGGGGGAGTTTTTGGAGGAGTAGAGCGAGTCTCCTGGCATTTGCTGCACTTTGCTACCCAGGTCTCTATCTGTTTGTCTAACCCAGGCCACCATGCGTAACTCCTGGCCAATGCCTTCATCCGCACGATGCCTGGATGTCTATCGTGCAACATTTTTAATACCTTATGTTGCAATTTCTCCGGGATTACAACTCTGTCTCCCCACAAGATGCAGCCCTTTTGGGAGAATAGTTCTGTCTGTCGATTTCTGAATGGCTTGAAAGTGTCATTGGGTGTGCTGTCCGGCCAACCCCGTTCCACGCAGCTGAGGACTCGTGCCAAAACAGGGTCCTTTTTTTGTTTCTGAGGCGATGTCTCGAGCTGTCAGCAGCGGCAATTTAAGGGTTTCGATTTGCAATACGTCTAAGGTTGGAGCTGGGTCCATTATGACATCTGGTAGTGGAGAGCGGCTCAAAGCATCAGCGTGGGGAATGGCTTTCCCCGGGTGGTGTTGCAATCGGTAATCATAGGCGGCTAAAAATTCCGACCAACGTGTCATTTTTGGTGATAATATGTGGGGAGTTGGTTTGTTTCCCACCAAAATACCAAGTAGCGGCTTGTGGTCTGTAATTATGGCAAAGGGTCTCCCATACACATATTCATGGAAATGTTTAATTGCGGATACAATAGCGAGAGCCTCTTTATCAAGTTGGCTATAGTTCCTTTCAGTTTTAGATGAAGTTCTCAAAAAGAATGCAATAGGTGCCTCATTCCCATTTGGCAGGACGTGGCTTAAAATGGCTCCCACTCTGAATGGTGAGGGGTCACAGGTAACCGTTAAGGGTAGAGTCTCATTGTATTGTATCAATACAACAACGGAAGTTAAGAGGTCTTTCACTTGTTGGAATGCCCATTCTTCACGTCGTCCCCAGACCCAGGAAGCCTTTTTGTTGAGAAGTCTATGTAGGGGCTCGGCTACAGTCGCCTTCTGGGGCAAGAAGATGTTATAAAAGTTAATGAGTCCCAGGATGGCTTGGAGGTCTGTCTTATTCCTAGGTCTTGGGCGTTTTTGATTGCAGTTATTTTTTTTTCAGTGGGGTGGATTCCCTGTCTGTCGAGAAGGTATCCCAGGAACTCCACTCTCTCCATACAAAGTTGACACTTGTCCCTTTTTACTTTCAGGCCAGCATCTTTAAATTTCTGAAGAACCTTTCTGAGTCATTGTACTAACAACTCTTTAGTAGGGGCAGCTATTAAGACGTCGTCAAAATAAGGCACGATGCCTTTTATGCCTTGTAACATCCCATCAAACTTTGGAAAATGCCAGGTGCCACGCTTACTCTGAATTGGAGTCTATTGCACTTGAAGGCGCCTCTATATGTAACTATTGTCTGGGCTTCTGCAGTTGTCGCGTCTACAGGTAGTTGCTGGTACGCCTGAGCTAAGTCCAATTTCGCAAATATTTTTCCGCCACCCAGGGAGTGAAGAAGGTGTTGGACCACTGGTACTGGGTAAGCGCTCTGTTGAAGAACATGATTTAGGGTGGCCGGGTAATCCCCACAAATTCTTAACAAACCATCTGGCTTCATGGGCGTTACTATTGGAGTTTCCCAACGGGCATGGTCAATCGGTTCCAACACACCCTGGGCTATCAGTTTATCTAGCTGCTCGTCAATCTTCGGCTTGAGGGCAAAAGGCACCCGACAAGGCTTAAGACGAATGGGAGCTACATCGGGGCTGAGATTAAACGATACAGGGGTCCCCTTGTACTTGCCTAATGTTCCTGTGAACACGTCCTGGAATTCCTGGATGAGGGCCTCTTCCCAGTCATCGCTTCTGGTTTGGTGTATGCCAGCTAGTTCAATCCCGAGTGGAGCGAACCACTGTAATCCTAACAAACTGGGCCGGTCACGATCGACGACAGTCAGGGGAAGCGTCGTGGTGCGGTCCTTAAAGGATACTTGGACGTGGCTGGAACCAACAACTGGAATTCTGTTTCCCTGGTAGTGTTTTAGGATGATTCGTTGAGTGCTGAGGTCCTGGTGGCAAATGGCAGGGATCAGCTGTTGAGGGTTTTCCAGGATACCATCGATAGGGATGACCCCGAATCGACTTCCATCACGCACGGTCGATTCTCAATAGTAACCCTTACGCGGATCTTTCTTGCATCTAGCGATGAAGCATGGCCGATAATAATGGTTTGGTGCGCCTCTTCTCGTCTCGTTGAAGAAGCAGGTGCTTGATTTCTGTAGTTGTAGTGGTTGTTCCATTGGTGGTTCAGGCGGTCCTGATTCCCAGGTGGTTTGCCTGTCTCCCAACGGAGGTTGTTCTCCCTTTGGTTGGGTCTGGACTCTCGCTTGCTTCTGCAGACCTTTGCGATGTGGCCTCTTTTCCCGCATGAACGGCAGAGTGCGTCGAGGAATTTGCAGTCTGATTGCGGGTGGTTTGCCCTGCAACCAGCACATTGGCGCAGAAGTTTCTGGTTCCTTTGTTCTCGTTCTGAGCGGAGCCGGTTGACCTCCTCTTCCTCACTGTCTGAGGATAACTCGAGGTCTTCATGGTGGGCAGTAATAGCGTGCTTCTCAGCAGAGAGCGGGCTATCGTTAGCGAGTTGGCGATGCGGTGCGTTCGCTCAGCGCATTCAAGAGGCTGACTTCCTGGTTGCTTCTGCGGCAGTAGCATCGGCGATGACATCTGCAAGGCTGATGTCTCCTTTCGCCATGAGTTTACTTTGCACAGTGTGTGTTAAGTACTGAACATGGGTTGAAATAATGGAGACAGCCTCTGAACGGTGAACTTCAGCTCTTTATTTACATAGTGACTTCTGAATAAAAGAACAGTGAACTCTGCCTTATATAGGCAACCCTTGTAAGATTTATCCAATAATGAGCTAGGAACGCTAGCTCTTGCAACCACTAAGAACTCTCTGTTAAGGGCCAATTGGATTCCTCAGAACTAGCCAATCTGGTCTGGCCGCCTAACAGCCAATCAGAAGTGCAGGGCCAGAACCCTGCACTTTACCTCAAGCTCATACTTTATTAACTATAGTACATACACAATACCCCTTCCCCCTGGCTTCTTAATTCGGGTGTAGTTATACAGTCCCTTAGATAGGACGGTTGTCTTTTAAGTCTTTTGGATTTTCGTTGGATTGGTTGATTGCAATCCTGTTGAGGTGGATCGTTGTTTGGCAATGTTTCTGCCTCTTGCTCAGAGTTTACTTCTTCGTCATTGCCCACATTTTCCGCAATTCCCTGTGGTGCAAACGTTTCTCCTTCCTGCTCCATTTCCTGAGTATCACTTAGTTCGTCATTCCCTTTGAGTGGGTCCCCTGGAACTTCATCTTCTTCCGTATCTCCCCCCCCCTCAGTTTGGTCATGGGGGAGTTGTTGACTGGCCGTTGCAAGTCGTGACCGCAATTGGTTGATATGCCGTTTCCAAAATTTATTGTCAAGGCATTTCACCTCGTAGGGTTTGGGGCCGGTCACACGCACTACTATCCATAACGGGTCGCCCGATAAGTTTTGTGCGTAAACGAGGTCTCCTACCTGGAAGGTGCGACAGCGGCCGCTGGATCCTATTGGTTTTTCCAGTTCGTAAGCAGGATCCAACCGGTCGAGGTGGGAGCGGAGTCTTCGTCCCATCAGTAGTTCGGCGGGAGTTCTTCCGGTGACGCTATCTGGAGTGATGTGTTGCAAGAAGAGAATTTGATTGACCTTGTCGTCGATATTGTCATAGTCTACCTTTTGCAAGGTCTTTTTTACAAATTGGATCATGCGTTGTGCTCGGCCATTGGTCATCGGGTGTGCAGGCGAGGTGAGTGCATGGCGGATGCCGCAGTCAGTGAGGGACTGCTCGAACATGAGTGCAGTAAACTGTGGCCGTTATCGGACACCAGATTGTCTGGCAA
Organism: Emydocephalus ijimae; assembly: GCA_004319985.1. Taxonomy (NCBI): domain Eukaryota; kingdom Metazoa; phylum Chordata; class Lepidosauria; order Squamata; family Elapidae; genus Emydocephalus; species Emydocephalus ijimae. The sequence goes on along the minus strand of BHEV01010221.1, from coordinate 6,145 downwards.
TCCATGGGTTGCAAAGAGTCTGTTTAGAATCCTGATCACTGCCTCGGAGGTCGTAGTCATCATACGATGAATTTCCAGCCAATTGGAGTAGGCGTCGACTGTAAGTAGGAAGGTATGGCCCTTGGTTGGCCCCGCGAAATACAGGTGGATTCTGGACCAGGGTCCACGTGGCATCTCCCATTCAGTAGGCATGGCTTTTGGTGGGGCGTTGCTGACTTGTTGGCAATTGGGACACGCTTTAACCCACTGCTCGATTTGCCGGTCCATGCCTGGCCACCATGCGTAGCTTCATGCAAGCGCCTTCATTCGCACGATGCCAGGGTGGCCCTCATGCAGAATTCGCAGCAGCGTCTTCTGGAGTCGTTCTGGGACAATGACTCTTTTGCCCCAGATGATACAGCCCCTTTGGGAGAAAAGTTCAGTCTGTCGAGATTTGAATGGTGCGAAGTCATCTGGNCCCCAGATGATGCAGCCTTTTTGGGAGAACAGTTCAGTCTGTCGAGATTTGAATGGTGCGAAGTCATCTGGTACTTGGTCCAATGGCCATCCACATTCTACCCAGCCTAGGACTCGAGCTAGGGTGTGGTCTCGTTTGGTCTCTCTCGCAATGTCTCGGGCGGTCATGGGCGGCGAGTTGAGTGCTTCAATTTGCAATGTGGTTGCCGTTGGTGCCGGATCGTCGAGAGTCTCTGGAAGCGGTTCTCGGCTCAATGCGTCGGCGTGGGGAATGGCTTTCCCTGGGTGATATTGCAGCCAATAATTATAAGCAGCTAGGAATTCTGACCATCGGGTCATTCTAGGGGATAATATGTAGGGGGTTGGCTTGTCCCCGGCTATTATCCCTAGCAACGGTTTGTGGTCAGTTACAACAGTGAAGATCCTCCCATACACGTGTTCATGAAATTTTTTTATAGCTGAGACGATTGCAAGGGCTTCTTTATCAATTTGTCCATAGTTCCGCTCTGCTTTTGAAAGAATCTTCGAAAAGTATGCAACAGGGGCTTCATTCCCATTAGGCAGTACGTGGCTCAAAATGGCGCCCATGCCAAAAGGCGATGCATCGCAGGTTATAACTAACGGCAAAGTCTCGTTATACTGCATGAGTACAGAGTCAGATGTCAGCAGTTTTTTAACATTCTGGAACGCTTGTTCTTCTCGGTAAACCCATACCCACAATGCTTTTTTATCTAATAACCGGTGTAACGGTTAAGCAACGGTTGCTTTGTGCGGTAAAAACACATTATAGAAATTGATGAGGTCTAAGAACGCCTGGAGATCGGCCTTGTTGCGTGGCCTGGGAGCGTTTTTGATCGCCTTTAATTTACTCTCGGTAGGATGAATGCCCCAATCCGGTACCCGAGAAACTCAACATTGTCAGTATACAATTTACATTTTTTTTTTCACTCTAAGTCCTGCCTCTTGGAATTTTTTTTAGAACGCATTTTAAATAGTCCTGTAAGATTTTTTTTGTCGGGGCTACAATCAATACATCATCAAAATAAGGGACCACGCCCTTGATTCCTTGTAATAACCTTTCCATAAGGCTCTGGAAGATCCCTGGGGCTACACAAACTCCGAATTGCAGCCGGGTACATTTAAAGGCACCCCAGTGCGTTACAATAGTTTGGGCCTGTGCCGTTTTTTCATCCACTGGTAATTGTTGATAAGCTTGAGCTAAATCCAATTTAGCGAAAACCTTCCCGCCCCCCAGGGAATGGAGGAGGTGCTGTACCACCGGAACTGGATATGTGTTCTGCTTTAGGGCGTGGTTCAAAGTGGCCCGGTAGTCCCCACAAATTCGGATTGACCCGTCTGGCTTAATGGGTGTTACAACAGGGGTTTCCCATGGAGAGTGATCGATGGGCTTCAACACCCCTTGAGCAATTAGCTTGTCGAGTTGTTTGTCGATTTTCGATTTTAGGGCGAACGGAACTCAACGGGGCTTCAAGCGAATGGGAGCTACTTTTGGATCTAGGCTGAATGAGATCGGGGTCCCCTTATACTCACCTAAGCTGTCTGCGAAGACGTCACTGAACTCAGAGATAAGGTCTTCCTCCCAATCACACCCACCGACTCAGTTCACGCCGGCCACTTCAATGCCGAGTGGCGTGAACCATTGGAGGCCAAGTAGGCTAGGCCTATCTCTATCGATGACCGTTAGAGGTAAGTACGCTGTGTGCTTCTTGAAGGAGACTCGGACTCGGCAGGACCCGATGATGGGGATTCGATTCCTCTGGTAGTCCTTGAAGATGAGGCGTTGAAATTGGAGATCTTGGCGTTGAATTGTAGGGATGAGTTGCTTGAGTGTCTTCCACGACATCATCGAGAGGGACGATCCCGAGTCAACTTCCATGTGGCACGGCTGGTTCTCGATGACTACCGTGACTCGGATTTTCTTAGTGTCCAAGGCTGAGGCATGACCGATAGTGATAGTATGGTGAGCCTCTTCTCTCTGCAAGGCTCGATTTCTGTTGGAGTGGTTTACTGGCGTTCGCCTTTCAGGACGGCTTCCTGTCGATTGGCGATAGTTAGCCCCTTTTGAGGCCTGGCTGGGGCCTGGCAAGCTGCGGCAGACCTGCCCGATGTGTCCTCGTTCCCTGCACTCGTGGCAGAGTGCGTCGCGGAATTTGCATTCAGATCTGGCATGGTTGGCTCCACAGCCAGCGCAAGGGCGTAGGGTCTTTGGACGATGATCCCAGGTAGACCGCAACCTGTGGACCCCTTCTTCGTCGCTGTCTGATGATGAAGAGAGGTCCTCGTGGTGGTTCGTTGAAAGCTGCCCTTCTGCATTGGGTGGAATTTCGCTAGCCGGTGGTGGTACCGTAGCGCGGTTTCGGTGGAGTTGTGCACCCGACTTCCTGGTTCCCTCTGCTGCATCCGCATCGGCAATGGCATCAGCAAGGCTGATGTCGCCTTTCGCCATCAACTTGCTTTGCAAGCCTAGTCCATCTAGTCCCAGAACTATTCGATCTCTCAGTGCCTCTTCTAAATCGGTGAACCCGCAGAGGCCCCCTAAATTTCAGAGGTCCGCCACGAAATCGGCCACACTTTCCCCTTTACGTTGGTTCCTTTGATAAAACTCGTGGCATCTCACGAGCGTAGGCACGGTTGGTGCGTAATGGCCTCTCAGGATGGGTTCGAGGTCGTCCCAGCTCATGGCCTTCACTTCTCGAGGTTTGGCGAGTGCTTTAGCCATCTTAAATATGGCTGGGCCGCAATGCGTTAGGAACAACACCCTTTTCTTTGCTGGCGTGGCATCCTTTAGGTTGCTCGTCTCAAGAAACATTTGGAAGCGATCCATGTAGGATTCCCAATCCTCTTGGTTTGGATCGAACGGAGCGGGTGGTACGATGCCGCCGGACATGGTTCCGTTGTTGGCATTGTCTGTCACGTGCTCAGTGTTGCTTCCTGGCTTCTTCGGTTCAGACGTCTCCAAATCCCACCTTCGTCGCCAGTGTTAAGTACTGAACATAGGTTGAAATAATGGAGACAGCCTCTGAACGGTGAACTTCAGCTCTTTATTTGCATAGTGACTTCTGAATAAAAGAACAGTGAACTCTGCCTTATATAGGCAACCCTTGTAAGATTTATCCAATAACGAGCTAGGAACGCTAGCTCTTGCAACCACTAAGAACTCTCTGTTAAGGGCCAATCGGATTCCTCAGAACTAGACAATCCAGTCTGGCCATCTAACAGGCAATCAGAAGTGCAGAGCCAGAACACTGCACTTTACCTCAAGCTCATATTTTATTCACTATAGTACATACACAACAGTGTGGTCATCTAAACCCAGAACTATGCGGTCTCTTTGGGCTTCCTTGAGGTTTGCAAAACCACAGAGGCCTCCTAGGTTCTGGAAGTTGGCTACAAAGTCCCCAACGCTCTCGTTCTTCCATTGGTCCCTCTGGTAAAACTCATGTCTTCGTATCAGTGTAGGTACTGTGGGTGCGTAATGGGCCCGGAGGATTGGCGCGAGGTTATCCTAATCCATGGTCTTCACTTCCGCCATTTTGGCAAGTGTTTAGCCATTTTGAAAACGGCGGAGCCACAGTGAGTCAGGAACACCACTCATGTCTTGCCAGGCGTAGCATTTTTAAATTGTTGGTCTCTAGGAACATCTGGAAATGATCTATATACGAGTCCCAGTCTTCGTTTGCTGGGTCAAATGGAGCGGGTGGTATGGCGCCACTGGTCATTCTGTCGTTCGTTGCGTGCGCTCTTCATCCACGTGCTCTGTCTTGTTCGATTAGTACTTAGTCAGCTCTATCATCTCCGCATCCCATCCTCATCGCCAGTGTTAAGTCCTGAGCATGGGCGCAAGGAACGGAGGCGAGACATCAACTCTTTATTTTGAAATAAGAACAGAGCAAATACTTGGGCAGCAGCAGCTCTTTTATAGAGCTGGCTGCTGTCAAAACAACCAATGGTTAGAATTGACCACTCTAACAAGCATCCAATCAGAGAGGCCCATTAACAGCCAATCGAACTGGCCAGAAACGACCAATCATGACTCGCTATTCACGGGCCAATGAGAAGTGCAGGATTACGAGCCTGCTATTAACGTAAAGCTATTAGGGTTGTTAATGAACTCGTTAGCTTAGTCCATAACAATTATTAAGAACTATGCTATATATTTTGAAAGAAAATAATCGAGTATGAGCTGCAAGATAAACTATTAACATAAATCACAGGAGTAAAATCTAGAATACAAAAGTCTCATCTTTTATTATCCTTTTCAATTTTCTTGAAAACCTGATTGATAGGCTTACTCATGTGCATATAATGCACAGATAGTCTCCTATCTAGGATCATGAGGACATGGCTATAAACTTGAGATCAGGACATGTGTCCCATTTTTTTTTATTGATGTGAATCACTTTTGGAGATAATCTTTATCTGAAAGGTTAAATCAAATATAAAATAAAGGAACAGGTAGAAACTAGGGAAAGAGTGGATGATAAATTGCTGCATTATTTAATAGAATATACACCTTTGTTCTATGATTTATTTCAGATACAGTGGGTTGGATAGATGAAATGCAACTTCTGAATGGCAGGGGAAAAAACTACATAACTCTTGATCATATATTCCATAAATAAGATCTATTGAAATTTACGGAAGTGCCTTCAAATGAAACTATGCAAGATCTGACTTGGGATTGAATATAAATTAAAGTATTTTCTAGGAATTTCATAAGCCCTTTTATCTTCTGCACTTTCATTGAAGATTATTAGGGATATTATTTTTTCAACCTTTTTTCAGCAACTGTCTTCTGTCCTCTTGGGTTTAACCATGCTTTATTTCAGTGTGGCCATGGCTGCCTTATGCTTACCATGTGCATGGGGAGCGGTCATAGGGGAATGAGCAAATGAACAGGAAAAATTCCTTTCATTAATCTCCATGGTAGAGATCAGAAGGTTAGGAACATGGTGGTTTGCGTGATCAGTATGCTAGGGTGGAGGTTAACAAGCCTGTGTTTGAGACCCAAGTGCTGCGATGGGTCAGGATGTGCTTCATCTCTTGCTCAAGCTCCTGCTGTGGACATGAAAGAAGCCCCCAACAGGACAACTTTTGGGCCATGATGGTTTCTCCGGCTAATTCTTTCAACCCAGAAACTATTATGAGATGATCTCCACTCTGGGTTTCAAAAACCTTCACCAATTTTTTTTTTAAAAAAACTATAATAAGCCTGAATTCAGATAGAATTAATATATGTACCTTTTCTGAATGAAATTTATATGAAAGTATTTTCATAGGCATTTAGAACATTATGCATTGATTTGATTTCAAAGAATATTTGACCTCACAATCCAAAATCATCTATGCTGTTCTGGATGTTTTTCTGACATATTGATTTATTTAAAAGAACAGGTCACTCTAATAAAATATTTAAAAGTAGTGTTTTTTTTAATGTCAGAAGTCAAACATGCAGCAATCCCAGCTCACAAAGACAATAATTATACACACATCATATACACATGCTGATAATTCATTGGACAGGAAATCATTCCCTAGAAAAATGCATATAATATACTATTTCCACATTCAAAAAATCACCTTAAATTTTTTCAATGTGTTATGTCCTTACTTGAAATCCCCGTGTTTTGATTGGCTAAAACACGGGGATTTCTCATTGGCCAAGCAG
>BHEV01010219.1:0-14426 GCA_004319985.1 Emydocephalus ijimae | reverse complement strand
CTCAGCTGGTTTCGCTAGTGCCTTGGCCATCTTAAAGATGGCAGGCCCGCAATGGGTCAGGAACACTGCTTGCTTTTTTCCTGTAGTGGCATCCTTCAAGTTGTTGGTCTCCAGAAACATCTGGAACTGGTCTACGTATGAGTCCCAATCTTGTGCCGGGTCAAATGGAGCAGGTGGTATGGCGCTGCTGGACATGTCGATGTGCCTTCAGCCACGTGCTCTGTTTGGTGCTCTGTAGTGTTCAGTCAGCTCTGATGTCTCCACATCCCATCCTCGTCACCAGTGTTAAGTTCTGCGCATGGTGCAAGGAACAGAGACGAGGCAGTGAACAGTGAACTTCAACTCTTTATTAATCATGCTGAACAGAGCAAAAACCCTTGGGCAGCAGCAGCCCTTTTATAGGGTTGGCTGCTGTCCTATTAGCCAATGAATAACATGTAAGTGTTAAACCCTTGAACCAATGAGAGTTGGCCCGTTAACAGCCAATCAGATCTCCCAGAAAGGACCAATCTGATGTCGCTATTATCAGCCAATCAGAAGTGCAGGATTAGAACTCTGCTTTTTACTTAAGGTTGCTAAAACTTTATTAAACGCCTTTATTAGTTCATAACATATGTCTCGTACAAAATGTGTATTCATTTGAAAATAAACATAGCAGAATTTTTTTCCTTTTCAAATAATAATGTGAGGGGTTGTTTAACGCCAATACACGCACCATAGTACAAATGCTCAACGCTAAGGGATAAGTTGGCTTTCTCTCTTCCTCCATCGCTTCAGAAGTGGCAATACTAGAAAATACCTGCAGGTTTCAGCTGTCACAGCACAGCTGTATACCTGGGTGGGCGAGTTGTATTGAGGTCTTCCACAGGAAAAGTGAGAGTGAGCTGGTGACAGTAAAGATGCTTGCCAGGAGTGCTTGTGGGTGTTTATATTGAACTATCACAGTTGGAGGCATTATATTAGATGCTATTTTGGCAACTGGTGCTCAAATGAAATTAGCTTCTTTCCCACATTTGCTTTTCAGTTCAGCTGCTACATCACTGCCAGGGCTGCCCATTGCGTCACACAGCGATCTGGAGGATGACAAGCGTATTTTTCTGGGCTACAAGTGGGTGCCAAAATGATCCCAGCAGCTGGCTTTATTTTTAGCCTCCTTTCAATGGGATTTTTAAAAATATGCAATTCTTGCTTCATTTGCCCCAGAGTAAGCCTACATAAAAAGGATTTGTGATTCAAAAATTATTTGCCAGATTGCATGGATGTCTCTCTGGTAGTTAAAAAAATAAAAAATGGGGGAGGTGAGAAAAAAAAATCTTCTCAGTTGGATCAGGTCCTATTGGTCCAGTTAAGTATTTGAACCAATTTTAGCACAATACTTTTTACAAGGCTAGAAAATGTGAATGAGGATGAAATGGACCCTTGCATGGAATTCTTAAAAGCGATTTGGTCCCGTCAGAGTACAATTGTTATTTATTTACTTGCCTGAGTCTATAGCACTAGTGATTGACATGCGTCTGGGTCCTGAAACATCACTATATGTTCCTAATTGTTATAGGGAAGAATGTGGAAAAAAATGAGATATAATTAAGATGAAATGATAAAATTAACAGGGGACAATACAATTCAGAAGGTAAATGTAGTAGATGACCAGGCAGAACCCAAGGGCAGTTTGGAATTGTTATGTTGTTACTTTCCAACAAGAGACCTAAGTCCAATCCCCCATGAATTCAGTTGACCCTTACAATATGGCTTGATTATTTTACAGATCAGATTCTTGTGTATAGGTAGCATGAAATAAACTTTTAGTGCTTTGACCTCTATTCCTATTTCTGGTTTCTTCAGTCTGACAGTAAAGAAACCATTAAATCAAAATAGGCAGGCTCTGTTTGACTGCAAAATGAAGTTTTCTGACAGAAATACAGAAGTAATTTGCCATTATTGTGGGTGTTGTTGTTGTTCTTGTTGTTAACCTTCCTTTCTATTCACAGTCTGAGACTGTGTTACTATCACGTTTCTGGCTTGTTATCGTAAGATATGAGGCCCAGAGCCAAAGGTTACACTGAAGAGTTTTGAACAATGAAATAAAATTTGATAGGAAAGAGATATATGATATTGTGTTTCTCATTGTAACAGTTAATGCATCAATGTGTGTTATTTGTTTGTAGAAAATAATGCATGTGGAGTAAGGTATCACAGTGCTATCAACATATTTACTTTTTATGTGCTACTGAGATTAAATATTTGAACCAACTACAGTTTAAACTATAGTAGTTCCTGCCCAGCAATGGCTATGTTGTATGAATATTTTGTGTATTTTATGAATGCTAAATTGTGAGATTGGCACAAGAGACACAATGATCTCACCTCCATCCTGTTTACCTGTTGGCCCGCTTGTTGTTAATTTCAATGTTTTAACTTTTATTGCTCCATGTTTTCTTAATGTTTTTAGTGCTCATGTTGTTTTATATTCTTATTTTATGATGTTCCAAGCTGCCCAGATTTGCTTCATCGTGAAATGGGCAGCATATACATTTAATAAATAAACTGTCTTGTTTTATAGAATTCCTGTTTTTAAATAATGCTTGTCTTGTTCTTCATATTGAATGCAAATTCTTTTGAAGGACTTTTGCTTTGAAAAAAAGGAGAAAAGTATTTGAATACAGAAAACATATTTGCTGCTTGTGTGATTCAAATGCTGGATCAGATCAAAAAGACGCTCTTCTTTCATTTTTCCATTGCATAATGATATTCTGTTTCTTTCTCAGAGCACTTTTTGGCATTTCCATACACAGGGTATATATGATGGGGAAGACCATTTGGTAGATTTCATTGTTGCACAGGCTTAGCATGTTAGAAGTACAGGATCACTTGCCATTGTGCTAGATTCCCGAGGACCATCTCATTCACAATTCAAGCCCTTTTAAAGTCATCCAAGTATATATACACACACACACAATATCACTTCTCATATGAAGGAAGAGATTTTTCATGTTAGAAAGCTTGTTTTGTGTTTAGTTTTAAAACAAAAACCTCTGCCAATCAGAATATTATTATTATTTTTTTTACTTTTTTCATTACAAAAATTTAAAACTCTTTTTCTATTTCTTTTGCAAATGTTGTTTCCTTTATTTTTGTCAATATTGTCAATACACATTTTCAATATTCAGTGTACATTTTCAGTATATTCCATATTCAGTATGCATTTTCTTTTGTGTTCTCTGCATTCTGAAAACATTTGGTTTTCAAACAAGGAATTCTGATAGTTTCAGCTGACTTATGGTATTTGTCCTGAATTAAACCTGATTAGGAAAGATGCATTTCTTAAGACAAGTATCATTATTAATTGACAATTATTTATATATTGCCCAAGCAGTATATTCAAGATGCTTTATCAGAGTCAAAAACATAAAATACATATAAAACATCCTTCCCTTAAATCCCCAAACACCACATTAGTGAAACACAAATCAAACAAAATCAGCAAAAGAAAACTCAATACCACAAACTCAACACCACAATTAGCAACTCATACTTCCTCGATGAGGCCTCTCTTGAATATTCTTTTAAAAAGCCAATAAGGAGATCACTTCAAGCCTTGTTTAAGCTTCAGGCAACCCCCAAGAAGGATTGTTAATATGCCCCCATTTTCTTAACTACACAGAGAGCAGAGTTTTCTGGCTGAACAGGCAGGGGCAGGAAGGGAAACCACAGTGTGATGTATGTTCTATCTCGGAGAATGGGCGCAATAACGGAGACGAGACATCAAATAGTGACTCCAACTCTTTATTAGTGACTTCGGGAAAACAGCTCAACACGTATGGCAGCAGCAGCTCCTTTTATAGAGCTGGCTGCTGTCAAAGCGTCCAATGGTTTAAGTTTGCCGCGCTTGGAACGTCCAATCGTGGCAGCCTGTTAACTAGCCAATTGGATCAGTCCAGAATGACCAATCACGACCCGCTGTTCACAGACCAAAAAAATATGGAGGATTTCGAGCCTGCTTGTGAAAAGCCAGTCAGGTTTGCAGGCTTACGAGCCTGCTAGTTCGTAACACCCCTCCCCTCTAGGTTTCGTCTCAGGGGTGGGGTGATGTATTCGCACAGGTAGGCAGGTCTTTGCACCTGTCTACCTGACCTGCGTTGTTCAACCGACCTTTGCTCAGATTCTGGTTCTAGTGGACTGTTTAACGGTGACTCAGCTTCTATGCTGGGTATCCTTGGAGGTGACTCAGGAATTCCTTCAACGTTTCCCTTGTTCCTTTCGTCTGGGTCCTCTGGACTCGCTGAACCCACTCGGCTGCTGTTGCCTGGAGAGATGACCATCTGCCACGGCTCCTCTTCAGCAGGTGAGTATGCTGGGCTTGATTGTGCGGACTGTGGGTTTCTGTGTCCGGGACCAGGTGTTAGTTTGTTTCCAAAATCCTCGGTTTCCCTTCCCCCTCTGGTTTCAATTTCAGAGTTCGTGGAGGGGGTAGTTGTCAGCCTTGAACGCAGCTGGTCAATGTGGCATTTCCACAATCTTCCATCTGTGGTTTCCAATTGGTAGGAACGGGGACCCGTAATTTGTGTTATCTTGGCAGGGACCCACAATGGGTCGCCTGTAAAGTTCTTTGCGAATACGAGGTCTCCTACCTTAAATATGCGATGTTTGCTGCTGGACCCCAGGGGCTTTTCTGGGGTGTAGGCAGGGTGTAGGCAGTCTAGATGTGATCTAAGTTTCCTGCCCATCAGTTCGGGTGGGCTTTTGTTCGTGGTGCTGTTCGGTGTAATATGTTGGAGAAGGACAATCCTGGTGACTCCGTCGTGGATGTTTCCTTGGTCCATTTTGTGTAGGGTTGTTTTCGTGAATTGAACCATTTGTTCAGCTCCGCCATTGGCTGCCGGGTGAGCAGGTGATGTCAGGGCGTGACATATCCCCCGGTCCACTAGGTATTGTTCAAACACCAAGGCGGTAAACTGCGGGCCATTGTCGGAAACCAAGACATCTGGAAACCCGTGCGTTGCAAACAGTCTGTTCAGTTTTTTGATGACCGCTTCTGTGGTGGTGGTCTTCATCTCGTTTACCTTGAGCCAGTTCAAGTAGGCGTCCACTGTTATTAGAAAAGTATGTCCCTTTGTAGGTCCCGCAAAAATCGATGTGGATGCGGGACCATGGACCCTTGGGCGTCTCCCATTCCGTCAGTGGTGCTTTTGGTGGAGCTGCACATGTTTCTTGGCATTTGCTGCAGGTGGCAACCCAGGCTTCTATTTGTCTGTCCATATCTGGCCACCAGGCGTAACTCCTTGCCAGCGCTTTCATTTGTACGATGCCCGGGTGTCCATTGTGCAGCACTTTCAGGATGCTGCGTTGAAGTTTTTCTGGAATGGCTACTCGGTCTCCCCACAATACGCACCCTTTTTGGGAGAAAAGCTCTGTCTGTCTGCTTTTGAAGGGTTTTAATTTGTCGTTGGGTTCGATTTCTGGCCATCCCCTCTCCACCCAGCTGAGGACTCGCGCCAAGCAAGGGTCTTTTTTTGTTTGTAACGTGATATCCTGCGTAGTTAGTGGAGGTGAGGGAAGCATCTCAATTTGTAGCATGGATAGCGTAGGAGCTGGGTCGTCTAGGAGCTCAGGTAATGGTGAACGGCTTAAGTTGTCAGCCTGGGGAATGGTTTTCCCTGGATGATGCGTTAACTGGTAGCAGTAGGCGGCTAAGAACTCCGACCATTGTGTCATTCTTGGTGATAGTATGTGGGGAGTTGGTTTATCCCCTGCCAAAATGCCAAGCAATGGCTTGTGGTCTGTGATTGTGGAAAAGGATCTCCCATACACGTATTCGTGGAACCTTTTAATTGCTGATACAATAGCAAGGGCTTCTTTATCTAATTGACTATAGTTCCTTTCAGTTTTAGACAAAGTTCTTGAAAAGAATGCAATAGGTGCCTCCATACCGTTTGGTAGAGCGTGGCTCAGGATGGCTCCGACTCCAAAAGGGGAAGCGTCACAAGTCACATTCAAGGGTAGTGTCTCGTTATATTGGATTAACACTGCATCTGATGTTAGGAGGTCTTTGACTTGCTGGAAAGCTTGCTCCTCTCGACGTCCCCAAAACCAGGAAGCCTTCTTGTCGAGGAGCCTATGCAGGGGTTCAGCAACAGTCGCCTTCTGGGGTCGGAAGATGTTATAAAAGTTAATAAGGCCCAGGAAGGCTTGGAGGTCTGTCTTGTTTCTAGGTCTTGGAGCATTTTTAATAGCTGCTAATTTCTTTTTGGAAGGGTGAATACCTTGTTTGTCAAGAAGGTGCCCAAGAAATTCAACCCTCTCAGTGCATAATTGGCACTTGTCTCTCTTGACCTTGAGTCCTGCAACCTGGAACTTTTGTAGGACAGTTCTTAGGCGTTTTTCTAGCTGACTTCTTGTAGGGGCGGCTATTAATACATCATCGAAGTAGGGTACAACTCCTTTTATGCCCTGCAGCAACCTTTCCATCAAACTTTGAAAAATGCCAGGTGCTATGCTTACTCCGAACTGGAGTCTGTTACATTTGAACGCACCCCTGTGCGTGACTATTGTTTGGGCTTCTGCGGTTTTTGCGTCTACTGGCAGCTGCTGATATGCTTGGGCTAGGTCAAGCTTCGCTAATACTTTTCCACCCCCAAGCGAGTGGAGAAGGTGTTGGACCACGGGTACTGGGTAAGCGCTCTTTTGAAGCGCGTGATTCAGGGTGGCCTTGTAATCCCCACAGATTCTCAGGGATCCATCAGGTTTTATGGGGGTTACAATTGGGGTCTCCCATCGGGCATGGTCGATGGGTTCAAGCACGCCCTGTGCTATTAATTTGTCCAGTTGCTCATCAATTTTTGGTTTGAGAGCAAAGGGAACTCGGCGTGGCTTTAGGCAGATGGGTGCAATATCAGGGCAGAGATTAAATGAAATGGGGGACCCCTTGCACTTGCCTAATTGTTCGGTGAAGACTTCTTGAAAGTCCCGGATGAGGGCTGCCTCCCAGTCTTCGGTTACAGCCTGGTTGATGCCTGCCAATTCGATTCCTAATGGCGCGAACCACTGTAATCCCAATAAACTGGGTCGGTCCCTGTCAATGACGGTGAGAGGTAGAGTTGCAGTGTGGTCTTTAAACGAGACCTGGACATGACTGGAACCAGCAACTGGGATTCAATTGCCCTGGTAGTCCTTTAATATAAGTCTCTGGGTGCTGAGATCCTGGCGGCGGATGTCACGGAACAGTTGCTTGAGAGTTTTCCAGGAAACCATTGATAGGGAAGACCCAGAGTCGACTTCCATGAAAAAAATCTGGATAGAGGTCACATTGAGTCACCATGGTCTATTTTCAATGGTGACCTCTATCCGGATTTTTTTCACATCCACTGATGAGGCGTGGCCAATGGTGATGGTTTGATGTGCCTCTTCTCATCTGGTATTGGTAGCAAGCATTCGATTTCTGTTGTACTGGCTCCACTGGTTGTTTGGGCGGTCCCGATTTGATGGGTGATTGCCCACTGTCTGCTGGAAACTATTTTTTTTCCTCTTGGGGCTGGAAACTTGTCTACTTCTGCAGACTTTGGTGATGTGGCCCTTTTATCACAGGAATGACAGATGGCATCTAGGAACCTGCAATCTGCTCGTGGGTGGTTCCCCCCGCATGCGGCGCATTGAAAGTTGGGTTTACGACCTTGCTGGTCTTGCTGGTCGCGCTCTGATCTGAGTCTGTTGACTTCTTCCTCTTCATTTTCCGATGAGGACTTGATGTCTTCGTGGTGGGCTGTTGTTGTGTGTCTCTCTGAGGGTATTGCAATGTCGCTGGTGAGTTGGCGGTTGGACCCATTCGCTCGGCGCATTCGGGCTGCTGACTTCCTGGTTGCTTCTGCTGCAGTAGCATCCGCTATGGCATCTGCGAGTGCGATATCTCCTTTCGCCATAATCTTGCTTTGGATGGTGAGGTCTCTTAGACCCAGGACAATCCGATCTCTCATGGCTTCTTCCAGATTTGTAAAGCCACATAGTCCACCCAAATTTCTTAGGTCAGCGATAAAGTCCCTGATGCTTTCGCTTTCCCATTGGTCCCTCTGGTAAAACTCGTGTCTTCTGATGAGGGTTGGAACTGCTGGGGCATAATATGCCCTGAGAATGGGAGCAAGGATGTCCCAATCCATAGTTTTGACTTCAGCTAGTTTCACTAGCGCCTTTGCCATTTTGAAAACGGCGGGTCTGCAATGCGTTAGGAACACCACGCGTTTCTTGCTAGCCGTAGCGTCCTTCAGATTGTTGGTTTCCAGGAACATTTGGAACCTGTCCATATACGAGTCCCAATCTTCATTTGCTGGGTCAAATGGAGCGGGTGGTATTGCGCTGCTGGTCATTCTGCCGTTTTCTGCACGTTGTCAGCCATGTGCTCTGTCAATACTTCACGAGTGCTCAGTCAGCTCTTATCGTCTCCACATCCCACCTTCATCGCCAGTGTTCTATCTCGGAGAATGGGCGCAATAACAGAGATGAGACATCGAATAGTGACTCCAACTCTTTATTAGTGACTTCGGGAAAACAGCTCAACACGTATGGCAGCAGCAGCTCCTTTTATAGAGCTGGCTGCTGTCAAAGTGTCCAATGGTTTAAGTTTGCCGCGCTTGGAACGTCCAATCGCGGCAGCCCATTAACTAGCCAAACGGATCAGTCTGGAATGACCAATCACGACCCGCTGTTCACGGACCAATCAAATATGGAGGATTTTGAGCCTGCTTGTGAAAAGCCAGTCAGGTTTGCAGGATTACGAGCCTGCTAGTTCGTAACAATGTACATATGTATAACAGGAAACAAGCTAATTTTTTAAATGGATTTTCTGCCATATCACAGCAATAAAGTCCCCCCAACAATATTCAGCAGTCTCCTTAAAATATGACAAGAAAGGAGATGCCACCTTTGCATGAATAAAAAATATTTGAAGACAACATCTGGGGGCATCTTTTTAAAGGGTTTGTTTGGAAAATGTTTGATACAGTGAGAATTAGTTTTAGAGAAAGAGAATGGTATCCAGATGGGTATATCTGGGAATCCTGTGGTATTTTGTGGTAGAGAATAAGAGCAAAGATAATTTGATTTTGAAGGGATCCCTTTTCCAATTTACCATCTCAAAGCCATGCTACCATCTGTACTTCCACCTCTGATCTTCTGAATGCATATTTTGAAGGGGGAACTACAGTGAAAACACGGCATGTTAAGGAAACCATTTTAAGCTGGCAAAAAAAGCTAGGGAAATGAGTCAGCATCTTTCTCCAAACCATTTCCTGTCTACCCCATACATCTAAAATTATTTCCTCCAAGTTGGACCTGTGATCAAGAGCTTACTTGACATAATGTCTATGGAGATTCTCCATCACAAGTCCAGAGTCCAGATCATGGTTGTCCCAAAGGTGCTTTTTTCAAAAGGCACCTTCTCATCCAGAACTGAAGAAATTTCTTGGATGAGATGTGAAATATTTTCAGAGGAGGGTGGTGGTGGTGGAAGTCCAGTTGCTTTTTTAAAAAAGCACTTTTGGGATGGGCTTACTATTTTTTTGTATGCTACAGTTGCTGCAGTCCAAAATGAGTGAGGCAGAGATTTAAAAACTGCATGGAATGATGCTTAATGAATATATTACTCCTTCTGTATTAAATATTTAAAATTATAATACATTGGCAATTTGGTATATAGCTTCTATTGCTTGGATGAATTTTTTACCAAAGCCCATCCGTTCCAGCTGTAATAACATGAATCGCCAATTCACATTGTCAAATGCCTTCTGTGCATCTAAAAATATCAAAGCCATTTATTCTTCAGAGTGTGCCTCATAGTATTCCAAAGTGTCCAAGATTACTCTCATATTGTCTTTAATTTGTCTCTTTGGCAGAAATCCATTTTGATCAGAATGGATAAAATTATTTAAGTATTTTTTTTAAGTCTTTCTGCCAATATTGAAGCAAAAAATTTATAATCTGTGTTTAGTAGGGAAATAGGTCTGTAGTTCTTGATTTGTAATAGGTCGGCCTCTTCTTTTGGGACAAGTGTAATATAAGCTTCTGACCATGATTTAGGTATCTTCTTTAACATAACTTTAACATAACTTCTTTAACATAACTTCATTCATAACTTCTAGCAGTGGAAGATTCAACAATTCTTGTAATGTTTTGTAAAATTCTGCCGGAAGTCCATCTGAGCCTGGTGCCTTTCCATTGTTTTGCTTCTTAAGTGCTTCAGTTAACTCCATCATTGTTATATTGCTTTCTAACATTATTTCAATCTCTTTAGGTATCTGGGGTAGATTAGCATTCTGTAAGTACTGTTTAACTCTTTCATCGTTAATATTCTCTTGTGTGTATAGTTTCCCATAATGGTCTCATATGATTTCCTTCTTCTCTTCACTTCCATAGCAAACTTGGCCTTGGTCATCTATTAATTGTAATATTTTCCTTGATTCTTTCTCCTTTCTCAGTTTATATGCTAACCATATACCTGGTTTATTTGCATCTTCAAAATAGTTCTGTTTTGCACCTCTGATTTTCTGTGCTAATTCTTTTTCCATCAATCCCATTTTATGTTTAATTATGTCCATTTTTAACTTAATGTCTTTTTTCTGTGGCATTTTCTGTAGCTCTTTTTCAAGTCCTTTATACTCATCCTCGAATGTCTTAGAGGCTAGTTTTTTCGTGATGTTACTTTTCCTTGTATAATCTATTATCAAGCCTCTGGCATATGCCTTCATTGTATCTCATACATTCTGCATTGATGTGTCTTCTTTTTTATTTTCTTTAAAGAAAAAAGGCAGTTCTTTCTCCATCCTCTGTATGAAGTCTTTTTCTTTTAGTATAGTATTATTTAACGTCCATCTAGATCTTCTTCTTTGTCCTTTCCATTTAATTGTCATTGGATTATGATCTGCCCAACTACTTGTTTCAATATTTATTTCTTGGATATTAGCTAACAATTCTGTTGACATCTATATCATATCTATTCGTGATGTTACTTTTCCTTGTATAATCTATTATCAAACCTCTGGCATATGCCTTCATTGTATCTCATACATTCTGCATTGATGTGTCTTCTTTTTTATTTTCTTTAAAGAAAAAAGCCAGTTCTTTCTCCATCCTCTGTATGAAGTCTTTTTCTTTTAGTAAAGTATTATTTAACGTCCATCTAGATCTTCTTCTTTGTCCTTTCCATTTAATTGTCATTGGATTATGATCTGCCCAACTACTTGTTTCAATATTTATTTCTTGGATATTAGCTAACAATTCTGTTGACATCCATATCATATCTATTCTGGACCATGATAAATGTCTATTTGAAAAGAAGGTGTATTGTTTAGTCTTAGCATTTGGGAGGGTCTTGGGGGAAGACAAATGGGCAACTTCCTTTTGATCTCAGCTCATAAAACTCACATTAGCTTTCTCAGATACATCCTCCTGAAGGAACAGTTTTTTTTCTCATCTGGGTCCACTACAAATCCATATATTGCTAAAGGTTTCTGAGTTCTGAAGCCTTTCTGAATTATACATACACTGACATGTAAAATGTGGTCCCATCCCTAAGATCACTCTGTGAATTAGGAAGTAAACAAAATGAAGAGATCTGTGAGATAATATGAATGCAGCATATATCGTTCTATCTATCTATCTATCTATCTATCTATCTATCTATCTATCTATCTATCATCTATTATCTATCTATCTATCTATCTATCTATCTATCTATCTATCTATCTATCTATCTATCTATCTAATCATCTATATCAAATGTTGAGTATATGGTAAATCTAGAAATAAAAATGACAATGAAAGCAAGAAGGAATTTTCAGGGTAGTTCCAGACTGGCGGGGTTCTAAGATATTTTAGGATTGATCACAAATGCATCTATTACTTGCTTTTTGAGAAATTGAATTGGATTTTTTTTTGGTTATTTTTCTCCAGTCTATTGGAACCTGCAGCTATGTCATTCTGAACCTAGTTTTCCTTTAAATTTTAATACGTTTAGAAAACTGTTGTTTTGCAGCCCATGTTATGAGCCTGTTTTCCTAATGGAGACTGTGATAATATGTGTCTCCTTTCAGCTTCATGTTGCCAGGGACCGATCAGTGATTATACAGTAGCAGTGAGGATTTTCCCATCAGTGCTCTGTTGTGAGAGCTTTCTCTTTGGGTGTACATTGATTAGAACCTTCCTTTATTCCTCCTTCTCCACTTCTATTTATACATAACTGTGGTCATAATGATTAGGAAAAACATTTTGTTGGCAAATTGGTAGCATGTAATGATCATGTCATTTTCACAAGTCCCAAGAATCCTTTAATATAATCATGAATTGATGCCACACTGAGTGGACACTTTAAGAGAAGAGTTCAGTGGACCAGCTGATATTTTTTACAATCTAACTTTTTCGGCATTGTATCCTTTCACAACAACAACTTAGAATTTTAAAAAGTCATCAGAAAAGTAAAGAAAAATATGGATTAAAGAGTTTGAAGGACTAATAATTTTATACACTTTATATTTCTGTTTCTTCATGATTAGTAGCTCAGAGGATAGGCATTCTTCATATTATTCATTTGGCAGTTCGAATCTCACCAGGCTCAAGGTTGACTCAACCTTCCATCCTTCTGAGGTTGGTAAAATGAGGACCTAGATTGTCGGGAGCAATATGCTGACTCTGTAAACTGCTTAGAGAGGACTGTAAAAGCACTGTGAAGTGGTATATAAGTCTAAGTGCTATTGCTATTGCTGTTTTGTTGGTTGGCTGGAAGCTTATAGTATTCCCTTTAAGCAGTAAACTCTCAGGAACTTAGATAAGACAATATTAAGTGTGTTTTGATCAGTATATGATAGAGCTTGATTTCAATGATTTATGAGAGGTTGATAGGTAGAAATCCTGGTGATGTGAAGCACTATCAATCAGCCACTTTAGGATTAAGGAGTTCCTTTTACATTTTTTGGTAGTCCTGAGGGGTGGGATTCTACCAGTTTGCACCAATTTGCTAGAACCGGTTGTTAACATTCTAAGCAGTTCGGAGAACCGGTTGTTAGAAGAAATTATTGGCCTAATCCTGTACGGAAGGCAGGAAGGAAACATTCTGGTGGTGCTTACAGAAACTGTCTCTCTGTTAACCCTTGTTACATTCTTGGCAGGCCTAGAATTTCCTGTCTCTGGAACTTCTCTGGAGTTTTTTCCCCCTCTTTTGCTGGTACTTTGCTTGCATGGAATAACCATTCAAAGTTACAATGGCACTGAAAAAAGTGACTTATGACCATTTTTCACACTTACGACTGTTGCAGCATCCCCACAGTGTTGAGAGGCCAGGTGAGGAGATGCATGCCTCGATGTGAGTGATATTGAGTTGGCCACATCCAGCCAATAACATGACCACCAAGCCATGTCCACGCAGTCACATGACCACCAAGCCATACCCACCACCTAAGCCACGCCCACAGAACTGGTTGTTAAAAAATTTGAATCTCACCCCTGCTAGTCCTCATATTAAGTGTTATACAGGCAGATAGCAGAAGGTTTGTTGTTCTGATTCCAGCCAAATTCTCACCTTCTTATGCTGTGAAATTAATGGAATACACACACACATAGACACTATATAAATACAAGCATATAGACAACAAAGATAGTAATTATCTGGGTAAAGGAAAAAGAAAATACAGCATAGTACAAGACCAGCAAGGGAATCCTAGATGTGACCCCTCTTAATTCTCAAGGCGGTTGTGGGGACTGTAATTTTATTATTACAGTATATTGTGAAATTTATTTTCCAATCATGGATTTCAAGGGGCTGCCCTCACAATTATAAACATTGTTTTTGGCACCAAGATTTGAAAGCTCAATGAACAGTAATTCTGCAGATGTAATTTTAATTACAAAGAGATGCTCCTTGCCTTCTGTGAAGCAGCATCCCAGAGCCTTAAGGAATGTGAAGGCTGCTGAGTATAAGCAGGTTAAATTACAGTTATTAAGAAGAAAGTTATTTAAAGATCAAAGATCAAAGTTGACTTATCCCTGAGGAACTATAATATGAGATTCCACTGAAATGAAAACTTTTCCAGACTTCTTCTGGCTCATTAAAATTTGCCCAGTTTTTCCAGAACATTATTTTGTCATTGCCTTCTCTACAGAAACATGCTTCACTGTGGATTTTCCCCCTTTTAAAAAAATGTATCCTTTTCTACCCACATTGTCAAAGGCTGGTTCCAAGATCTATAAGGAATCTCACCCACTTGTGTTGGTGGTGGGTGGGGGGTGAATGCCTCAATTTTGTTGAACTTTTAGATAACAGAAGTACTGTTTCTTTGTAGATAAAAGTAAAGTTTACACCTGAGGACATTTTCCTTCCTTCCTTCCTCCCTCCCTCCCTCCTTCCTTCCTTCCTTCCTTCCTTCCTTCCTTCCTTCCTTCCTTCCTTCCTT
>BHEV01010218.1:0-24786 GCA_004319985.1 Emydocephalus ijimae | reverse complement strand
GGTTAATGACATAGTTTTTCTTAGCTGCCCACACTAAAGCTGCTCTCAAAGATGTTGCCTTAAGACTTGGTGCAAAAACTTAATAGTAATCAGATGCAGTTTGATTAAATCCTTGAGTTACCAACCTAGCCTTATGGGTAACAGTCCCATCATTTCCAGTTTTTACTTTAAATATCCATTTGCACCCAATGGATTTTTCTTCTGGAGGTAATTTGGCATCTTCATATACTTTCATTACCTTTAATGAATTTAGTTCTTTTTCCATTGCCTTTTGCCAATTCTCCTGATCCTTAGCAGGATACATCTTAAGTTCATCCACACTGGTTGGAACTTTAGTTACTTGGCAAACTATGCTTGCTTGATACCTATCAGGTGGTCTAGTTACACGTGTAACTAGGTATTACAGGTAACTAGGTACTATTACAGGTACTAGGTAACCAGGTATTACAGGACTTACAGGTGGACTTTCATTTATTAACTGTTCTTGATTATCTAACTCTTCCTGATCAACTGTTTCCTCTTGTTCTGGTCTTATTTGTTCTTCATGGACTTCTTCTTTAATTGGACTCTTCTTATAACTAGTCTGTTCTTTCTGCCTTTTGTAGGGTTCAATAATTACTTAAAATAATTACTCTTACTGTGGAGCTCATTCCTTAGTCGAGCCATTTCAGTTCTTTTCAGGATACGTTTAGTGGCTGCTGTGCTTTGATGAAATGTTAATTTGAAGCCACTAAACGTATCCTGAAAAGAACTGAAATGGTTCTACTAAGGAACAAGCTTCACAGTATATATATATCTCCTAATTAAATCTAGCAATCTGGAGCAGTGGTCTGGAACATCAATTCTGCATTTTCATCCCAGCTTTGACAATAACATTGTACAGTATTGTATTCATTTTTTTTACCATCTGTCTAGTAGTTCATATTGCCAGTGTTATTATCCTTTGTAGCAATAATGAAGCTGTCTGTAGCAGTGAACAATTATCAAGTGCCCTTTTTGATAAGAGAAGGGAAGATATAAATATTTTTTTCTTTACTTAAGGTAATAATTGTCACCCTTTCTTTCAAGAGGTCCTGTCTCAAGAGGTTCACTATTGTTTTTAAAACAAACTTCTATGGTGTCATTTTGATAAAGAGATACTTTTCTAATGAAAATTCTAATGAAAGGGCAATCAAATGATTATTTAAATTAATATATTAAATTAGGGGATGATTTCAATTAATATTATATTATATTAGCTGGCCTTGCCATAAATAGCTGCAAGTAATTCTTACTTGGTTCTTTGAAAGATTCCAAAAATTGAAACAAGAGAATCAATCCCAGCTTTCTAAATTTGTTTTCCAATTAAGAGAGCAGTTTTTAAATTTCTGCACGATGCATATCACAAACATATTAATAACTCCTTATGGTTTGGCTGCCTTCCATTTGTGCTTCCCATTTTGGTTTTTATGGACTGAGGATTCAATAAATAATCCACAAATTATACAAAGTTGTCATTTTATTATCCAGAAAATAAGTTTTTCTTAAAATCTAGAATTAATGTAATGATTTGTGTAAACATTTATAGAGGGAAAACAGGGAGAAAAAAGAACAAGCACAGATATCACCATTACAAAAGAGATTCTGGAATGCTACTGAAAGCAGTTAAAATAAACTAACTTTGGTTGGAATGAAAGAGAGGAAAATTTAATATGGCAAAATTTGTGCATATAAGAAGATAAACATTAGTTTAAAAATGCATAATTTTCATACTTTAGGGTAGAGACTTCTGTAAATCTTTATTCTCCATGAACTTAACCCTGCATTCAATATAAATTAGATAAATAAAAAAATGAATCAATACGTTCAGAATTAAACAACTACAAAAGCTTCATGAAGCTTGATACTGCCAAATAAGCTGGAAGGATTCTATCCCTCTGTTAATGCACCCAAAGACTGTGTGGGCTTTTTGGGCAGCTGTAGCACACTGCTGGATCAGATTTAAATGATTTGTCCACTTGGACTCCACCATTTCTCTCACAGTACTACTATTGAGCCAAGTGCTACTTATTCTATAACTATGCAATTAGTTTTTCTTGCCTAAATTTAGGAACCTTACTTTTCTCACTGTTGATTTTCATTTTGTTAGATATGGCCAGTGTTCAAGTCTGTCAAGATCCTTCTGTATTTTGAACCTATCTTCTGGAGGTTTTTTTTTTTTTACATATTTTGCATAATTTACATTCAATATTTCAGCTGAGAGATTGTCAGCATGTCGTAAAAGAACATGATGAAGATTATGGGAGATTCTGCATTGAAACCATCAGTAAGAATATCCAAGTTTTAATAAAAGTCTTGATCAGTCTTGGGGAACCTATATTTTTAAGGTAATATTGAATGGATGATTCATGCTTTTATTCATTGAATACTTTCTCATCTTGTGAAAATCCATCTATGTCTTAGCATGTTGTGTAAACCAGGCCTTCACATAAGCTCTAGTATGATTTATATTGAACATATTAAGCATAGAAATTCTATTTTTAAGCTAGATTTAGAGTTTAGCATTTCATCAAAGTCCTTGCATAGCCTTACATAGCATAAAAAAAGAAATAAAAAAGATTATAAGGTATAAAGTAAAATAAATAAAACAGAACATATAAATAAATAAAATAAATTTTCTTTTTTTCAGAATAATGTAATGAAGCTATTAGCACTATAAATGGGAATACAATCATTGTTATTACCAAATTTGGAACATATTTAATAAAGTCAATTTATTCTAAGTAAAATCATGCCCAATCTTGCCGGCTTTAAAGAAAAGTGCATTGTTCTGCTTGGAGGAAACATAACTGAGATTAAAAGAATCAATTATAATGTAGACATTGAGTAAATGTAGGTGTGATAAATTTGTGCCACAGAACTTGATTGAACTGTCAAGAAGAACTATTGTTTTAATGACTCCTGATTTCTGGGACAAACACATTCATTTTATCTCATTGTACAGGAGTTTCTGGAATCTTTCTTCTTGGAACACAGTTTGCAAAACATTAGGAACAATTAGAACTTTTTTGAATATTAATAGAGTGCTGAGATTAACATCTATCAGTTTATGACTGGTAACTAGGCTGCCTAAGAAGACATCAGTGGGAATTTGGTTAGGCTCAATTTTATTTTTCAAATCAAATATTCATTGTCTAAAGTTATTTCTGACCAAACCGTACCCCATTGCTATTAATGAATGAAGAAAAAAGATCATACATATTAAGCTGCTTTTTCAACCCTTAAGGTTATGAAGGGAACTGCTAGAACATATGGGGCTAAACCTATGATGAAATTGTATAGGCACACAGAAGATTGATAAGGAATTTGGTATATTCCATTTAGTCATACAAGACAGCTGTGCAGAAAGGGCTATTTAGCTGCATGAGGCAATTTGTATTTTGTATTGCAAATCATTTAGAAGAACTTGTTTATCATAAAGCTTTGTGGAATGCACCATTGTATTATTATTTACACTTGCTTCTTATCAGCATTCTTATTTATAAACTGTCAGATAGAGGCAATCATCAGTTCCCTAATCTAACACCTGCTTAGGGGTGGGAGAACAATAGCTGCTTAGCTAAGAGCAATTTTTCTCATAATTGGCAGGTGGTAACATATTCATGGTCTCAAGGTATTGATCAGATATGTCATCAGACCATCCAGATATCTTATTTTCTCTGAATAGTCTTGGCAGAGTTTCCACTGCCTAAAGTTATGAAAGCAAAAAAAGAGGGAAGGAAGGAAGGAAGGAAGGAAGGAAGGAAGGAAAGAAAGAAAGAAAGAAAGAAAGAAAGAAAGAAAGAAAGAAAGAAAGAAAGAAAGAAAGAAAGAAAGAAAGGAGGAGAGAGGGAGGGAGGGAGGGAGGGAGGGAGAAAGAAAGAAAGAAAGAAAGAAAGAAAGAAAGAAAGAAAGAAAGAAAGAAAGAAAGAAAGAAAGAAAGAAAGAAAGAAAGAAAGAAAGAAAGAAAGAAAAGAGAAAAAGGTCTAATAGGCAATAATAAACTGAAAATCTCAAACAATGACAACTGAATGTAGATAACTGCTGAATAAGGTGAAGTAATTGTTATTTTTTCCTGATCTTAAAACTTCATAGGTATGGCGACTATAGTCATTAAACAAAAAATGTTCTTTTGAAGGATTGTGGCATACCTGAAAAAATGATAAGTACAGAAGTAGCAGTCTATGAGCAAAGAAAAATATTGTCAAGGTCATGTTTTTCCAGTTATAATATAGATCTGTGAAATCTAGATCGTCAGAAAGGTTAAAAAAACAAGATTTCTTTGAATTGTGCTGCTAGAATTTTTTGAGAGTTATTTGAACAATTATTATTCAGATAAAGTAAAACCAGACTGTGCAGTATTAGTGAATCTAAATGTTAAATATTTTGGAGGTGTAATGCAAAACTAACAATCAATAGAAAGACCCTCATGTTTATAAGAATTGAAGGTAACAGAAAAGAAGTAGATAACTGGTATTACTAATGAGACAAGCATTAATTTGTAAGAATACTAGCAGTAGTTGACAGAGAATCCTAACAAAATAATGTCTTGCTGGGTCATTAAGAGTCAGAAGAAACTGAACATTTAAAGAAGAGTGGCAGTGGGAATAATAAAGATATGTTGAAGAGAGGAATTATAATAAATGCTATTATTTATTTTTTTATTTAATGTTCAAATTTATATAATTGTCTGGTATATATGACTTTGGGTGGCTTATAAATATAAAATATAAGTACAACATAAACATTAAAAAAAACATTTCAACGATTTAAAAACAAGGACTGAGCAATATAAAAGCATATTAAAAACCCCTCATGAAATGCATAAAACTCACAGCAGAGGTAATCGCATTAATCAAAACAACTAGTACAGCCACTGCACACAGTCCTACTGTAGTTCTCATGCCCATTGGCAAAACTAGTCTAATCTCTGGGGGAATGATGTTGCACAGGGTGAGTACTATATAGTAGAATAGGTTCTCTTCCTGGGTCATTTATGCCCTAGTAACCCTGTGTACGTTCTACTGGGGCTGCTCTTCCAAAATGCAGCAGCATGGGCGGTCATGGGCATGCTTTGGTGAGCTGCATTGGTTATCATTCTGCTCTCAGATGCAATTCAAGATGTTGCTCATCACCTGTACATATACGTGGCATAAGGCCAGTTTATTTCAGGGATTGCCTATCTCCCATGGTTTTTGCCTAGCCTTTATATGTTAGCAGAATTGGCACACTCTGAGTTTTTTCAAATAAATGGTGCCATCTTGTTGCATCCCTTTCTCTCTGGAGTGAGATACCCCCTCCCAAATTTGTTTGGTTTCCACCCAGTTTGCATTCAATGAAGCCTTTAAGATTTGTTTGTTTTCCCAAGGCTTAAGTTAAGATGGATGGATCCCCTTGCTGGATGTGTCAGGATTCTGGCAGTTACTGCAATTAAATCATGAGCCTCAAGCCTCCCAAAACTAAAAATGATTTATTTGAAGGTATTCTACATCTGGCATTTACCTGGGCAAAGCCAACTGTGAGATACGTAATTCACTGTCACTCTTGTTCCTGCTTTTCTCCCCACCCCTCTGGGTGTATCATCCAATGAAAAACATCCATAGCCAAGAGTCATCAATCATGCTCTCCAATTAGATGTTTGCGAGGCAGAAGCTTCAGTCATCTAATCAGTATTTGAAGAAAATATGAATGGAATGTACATTCGATTCCACACTACTGCCTGCTCTTTGAAACTCCCCCCCCCCTTCTTTCTATTGTCAACTATAAAACATGTATACAAAATGTTTTATGAGTTGACATTTTCTCTGTATTGTGTATGAAATGATGGTATCAAATCTTGATTTGTTCTGATTGCACTTTTATTGTTTATTCTATTGTGAGTTGCCAAGTGTTAACTATTGCAATTCCTCTTTGAGATGGAGTCACACCTAAATTGTCGTAAATGAACTTTAAACTCAGGAACATTGCAGATCACCTTTTGAGACCTTCTGACAAGCAAAGTCAATGGGGAAGCCAGATTCACTGAACAACCATGTTACTAATTCAACAACTTCAGTGATTCACTTAACATCTGTTGCAAGGAAGCTCATAAAATGGGGCAAAATTCACTTAACAAATGTCTCACTTAGCAACAGAAATTTTGGACTCAGTTGTGGTTGTAAGTTGAGGACTACCTGTACTTGGTGTTCTCAAAGACATTGAGGGCAAGGAGAATTTCAGTATTTGAGTTTTAAGAACTTTTTTTTAACCTTGCTACAGAATACACATAGATTCCCCACCACATTTTCTGTTCACCATTTCAGATAAATGAAGAATCAAAATGATAAAGAAACCTGGTATAGCAATAATTTTTCTATATGTGATTTTTATTGTTTTTTTATTTATAAGATGTATAAATTGGTTCAAAACAGAGTCAAGCACACTACAAGGACCAACACAATAAATAGCAAAAAGGTGGGCAGAAACAATACCAATCATGATGATGAGGAGGAGGAGGAGGAGGAGGAGGTCTCTTCACACCTTCCAATCTTGCAATTCCTCTTTGAGTTGTTCTATGATATCAGCTTTGAGGTTTTATAGCAGGGCTTTCAGATGCGTCAGATGCTGGCCACACCCGGTTTAGCAACAGGGGGGAAAGTCCCAATACGTCACATAACACTGTGAATTTGACATCCCTAGTGTATAGCAATTATAGCATGCAATTTCTTTTAGCTGCTTAATCACCGAAAGCCTTCTGACAAAGTCAGTTTTTAATTATTCTTTAGAATTTCAATGGAATTTCACATAAGGGAAAATTCAGCACCTACTGAATTTATTGAGCATAGCCAGTCTCTTGAGATACCCAGAGTCTGAGTCAATACCTTGAATTGCACTCAAAAACAGATTAAGGACCAATGCTGCTCTCATAACAGCTTTAGCAGTTTTGCAGTTTTATATCATAATTCCAATATTGTCTTTTAAGCTCTCAGGCAGCACATTTTCCATAAGCTGAAGTTTCTGGGCAATTTTCAAAAAGCCATTCCATGTAGAGTGATTTGCATAATCAAATGATGAACATATGACTAACTAACTCCAGAGCATCTTTTCTAGGTAAAAAGGCTGGGGAAAGGCCCTCCTCTCAACTGTTTCCACCTGTAGTCTTGTGAAGAAAGCCATTATATCCCCCATTTCACATATTAATACCCTAATACAATCCAGGATTGCTACATTCCATTGATTGCTATACTTCTTTCAACATCAATAATATCTCCATTTTCTGCTAAATTAAGTGAATGAAATTGGCAAGTTAAAACATTCCATAGCAATAGCTTTAAAAAATGAACTTTCTAAATAGTTCCATTACTGCAATATCTCATTCGTTTGATTTTTATACTTCATACAAAGTTTGGTTATTTTAGAGTTAACAGTACATTTTCAATCACATGAGCTGCTTGCAGTTCTATGATTCCCGGTGAACCCTAGAAATGTGAACCCTGAAAACCATAATATTATAAAATATTTTCCCACTTGCTGTTCTCATGAGTCAAGTTACAAGGAAACAGTCAATAGTTTTCAGATACTATTAAGAGATACACTTTTAATTTAATCTAACATAAATACAATATATAATATAATCAAATTGGGAATTAAGAGACTAAGGCAGTGTTTCTCACCCTTGGTAATTTTAAAATGTGAAGACCTCAGCACCCAACATGCTAGCTGGGGAATTCTAGGAGTTGAAATACACACAGTTTAAAGTTGCCAAGGTTGAGAAACCCTGGTTAAAACTTATCTAAGGCCATCAGCCAACTAATTTGGGTATACAAATTGACAAGCTTATACTTATCATATCTTTAAAAATGTTCAATAAAGAAAGCTGAATATAGACAGTTGAAATACAAAATAATTTTCTGAGTAGAGTGGGCTTTCATCTGCACTGAAGTCCAATTTCCTTAAAATGAAAAGAGATGCAAGCAAAACAATTCCAGGTGCTTGCTTCCTGTTTCATTCATTACAAAATATACAGAGTATCTTTCATACTTATTTCCAAGCCAATGTACTGTGTAAAATGGTCATGACTAGCCTCTGCATATGTATGCAGTGTGTGTGTGCATGTGTATTTAAGCTATCAACAATAAACAAAACATGAACATGTCATTACATTTTAAGATTACCTTCCGGCTGTGTTGGCTAGATTTTCATTCACTTTTTTTCTTAGCATATTCATTAATTATTAGTTGTGTCTAGCAATAAAATATATATGTTGTTCCCTGCTGTGAATAATACATACTGCCCTTCAGCTAGTATGAATAACAGATGCAGAATGGCCTTTTTTGTAAAGTCTATGCTGATCTAATCTCTCCAAGCTACTGATGCTATCAAAACATAGTTCGGAAATGTCTCTCTTCCAGACTTTTTATGTTAATAAAATTGTTTTCTATGTGTTTCCTCTATACCACATTATGGCATGCTTAGTAAATTTTGCAGCCCCCAGGTCAAAGCTTAAATAGCACTGAAGGGAGCTTTAATTTCCAACCAACATCACTTGCCACTATTCCTTGCTAACCTTTCACTCCATAGATACAGAATATATAGTATGAGAATATATGAGTGCCATAGTGGCCCAGTGGTGAAGAATTCACCTCCCACTTGGAAGGTTTGAGAGTTCAACCCTAGAAGCAGCAGATGTTTCTCTCCTAGGGTGCAAAGAAAAAATATCCGCAGTGAACTCTGCATGGCGTCAGTAAGGGAATCCAGCCAATAAATAGTAAGCTCCATCCAATCGTCCCAGCTCTACCCCTGATTAAAGGATTACAGAGTTGTAATCAGGAGTTTTATACAGAATGTATGATCTTCCAATTTTATTATTCTAGTGAGTGTAGCCAAAAGAGAAGAATAAAAACGATAAAAATACAAAATGTATAGTGGTTTTGAGATAGAGCAGCCAGACGCAATGGAAAAAAGACAAGAATAAAGAATGAGCAAGGTCAGGAGTAAAAGCTATAGCAAAATATTAAGGCTCAGTTACAACAGAAAGCTTTTGTAGACAGTGTGCCTTCCAGAAAAACCCAATAAATGCTGGGATTGTTAGAGTTAATCCTGGACCTTAATTTTTTTTTTTTGTACTTCATTAAGCACTTGACATATATATTGAATACTTCAGTACATAAAAACATTGCACTGCAGTTGTAATGCAGAGAGAGCTTAAACAAGCCATCCCTTCTTAAGTTGATGTTTCCCACAACACAGCACATCCTTAAAAAGTGCTAACAGCAAATTAACAAGCTCAGCTCTGTAACCTTAATTAGATTAGAATCCTCTGGCTGGCAAATTCTGCTTCCTGAAACTGACAGTACCTTCAATTGCACATAACAATAACTGCTCACTAAGAGCAATTTCCTCATAAGTATATTTTGGGCAGATGGTATCCATG
Organism: Emydocephalus ijimae; assembly: GCA_004319985.1. Lineage (NCBI taxonomy): Eukaryota > Metazoa > Chordata > Lepidosauria > Squamata > Elapidae > Emydocephalus > Emydocephalus ijimae. Next base: position 15,356 of record BHEV01010218.1, on the reverse strand, counting down.
TTATCAAGGTATTGATCAGACATGTCATGGACCATCCCTTCTCTGCTCTAAATTATCTTGACAGAGGTTCTACTGTCTAGTTATGATCTGATACAAATAAGACTGAAGAAGGAGGGAAGGAAAGAAAGGAGGGAGGGAGGGAATATATCAATTATAACTTTTAGAAGGATCAATTTAAGAAACATCCTGGTCCTTGGACAATACTATCCCATAAAGGCTTGTGAAGAATCTTGTTTTAAATATTCTTTGTTTTAACAATATTGGATTAATTATATTTCCTGTATAAAGGGCAATCCATAATAAGTGCCACCATAAAAAAAAACTCTTATCATGATTCACAACACTATGGGCCCTTACCTTCAGATAGCAGAATAACTGGGCTTCTGATCTGAAGTCTCAGATGTGCTGTTCCTAATATGTCCTTAAATCATAACTGACTCTTACGAACCACATAGATAAAATTGTTATTAGTAATTTTATATTTTCTATCCATGTGTTTTCCTGGAAAAAAGAGGGGTTTATCATTGCCTTCTAGATGTCTGCTTGTTTTAGCTTGATAAACTCATCTTCCCAAGAATATCCCAACTACAATGAGGCAGTATAGTAGGACTTGCAGGAGAGAGGAGGAGGCTGAAAGAGTGTTCTGTTAATAATATAAGACATATAGTGAACCTTAGTATGAATACAGAGGTGCTACAAGAATCCAGTGTATCCTATCCTAGATTATATTGGGGGATATGAGATTAACTGCCCTTTGCCATTGAGTACCCACCACATTCCACATATCTGGGGTCAGGTAGAAGAAAACAAACCTAGGTTTAGGTTTAGGTTCTTTTTAACAGCAGATGAAACCAAGGGAAAAGAACTGTCAGGAGTGAGGTATTGCGTCAGCAGATTAAGATGCACTACCTACATTAATAACAAAGAGCAATGATATTAGTTAGCTTCCAACAGAAAGAGGTGGGCAGACTGATAGCAGCCATCATTCCAGTTCTTAGATCACTGGAAGTGGGCAGTGTTATCCTGCAATAAAATTCTACTACATCTTTGGCCTTTAATATCTCCATGTTTATCCCTAGGAAAATGAAGTTCTCCTGTCATCACCATTGTTACCTCTAAATTATTAGAAAGAATAGTGTCTACTTGCTAGTAAAAAGAGTAGAAGTGGGAAAAGAAAGGATGCAACAGCAGACTTCAATATTGCAAATCCTGAATACTTGAAGATTAACCTGCTTGGAAGGAAGATATTGTCTGCCTTCCCCTCTGAGCTCTTGAAAAGCTCCTCTCTCTTTTATTTCCTTCTCTCTGTAGGTGTCTCTTTTCTTTGGCTCATCTTCTTCCAGTTTTGTTCCCTTCCACTTGTTTTTTGATCTTTCTTTTCAATGCCACTATATTTTGTTTAATAATCATCCTTTTTTTCTACTTATTTTCCCATTTCCCATTAACCCATTAGTCATCTTCTTTCTCCAAAATGCTTCCTGCAATGGGGCCCAATGCAATAGTTAATCCTAATAGTTGGCTCAAGCCTGAAATTATCCTTGTAGCAAGTAGCTCACATCTCTGGTGAAGCTGGGATTCTTATGGTATAGAAGGAAGCTAATCAATTGCTAATTAATTGGCAAAAGATCACAGTCTGACAACAAAATAGGGTATCCTTAGAAATCTTCCTGATCCCCTAATTTAGGAAATATATGTAATATTAAAAAATAGTGTGACCCAGGCTAACTTTCCCACAAGGTTTCCCAAAGATTTCTTATTATAAGGATATCTGCAGAAGCATTATCATCGGAGCAATCCAGTTATCACCCTTTTCCCTTCCTCCTCCTCCTCTTCCTCCTCCTTGTGTCTTGTTGGTTTCTGACATTTCCTTTTGCCTTTTCTCACTTGAGCACATCTCAGCAGCAATATTTTTGCCTCTGCACTTTAGAGTGGTGCCTTTCTCAATACTTCCTTTGTCTGTTGGGGAATTTCTTTTTTTAAAGATAAATTTGCACAGGAAAACTTTGCTGCCAGAAAATGTTTTTCCCCTACTTTCTCTTCCTCCTTGATTCAGAAATTCCTCTCTCTCTTTCCCGAAATTAAGGTACTATCTTCTTTTTATTCCATACTAAGTTGAACTCATGCAGTGCATTCCCTCACCCTTAGCACATACCCCTGTGAGTGTGAATACTACTTTACTGAAGCTATCACTTTATATTACTTTTTTAGTAAAAGTTTTATTGGGTTTTCACAAAACATAATAGAAATAAAACATCTTTTTTATCACTTTCTTATTTGGCAAGAAGTTTTGTTCTTTTCAGCTTTGCACTGCAAATCCCTTTGTCCTCTTCCAATGCTGAGAAGCCTGGCTGTATATTAATCTCTGAGTTTTTTTAAAAAAATTCTGCTTTCTCTGTCTCTGGCTGAATTCTATATGGTTTTTTTTTAAGGTAAGTCAGTTCCTGAAATCTCCTATTTCCCCACTGTTCTTTGAACTTGCTTTGTCCCTTTGACATTGAACTAAATGTACTGAATGCCACAGTGGATTTTATTTAGTGTATGGCACCTGTTAGCCAGGGATCACCCCAAGGTGGCCGGCTACCTCTGTGAAAGGAACTTGTTCAGGTGGTGTTATGTTTACCCATGGGACGCCTGAATGCTGGTAGGTATTCAGCAGAGGCTCCTTTCTTGTCCCTGCACGGTTTATTCACTCATAGGAATTGAACTGCCAAGCTGCCAATCTCAGCAGTGAACAGGGCCAGCATCTTACAGCAATGCATAGACCCAGAAGTGCACAGGCCCAGCATCTTCCACTGCAGCCCACAGTGGAATTGGAATGTGACCATAAAAGTCTCTTGATTCTCCCACTAGGATCCTTCTTTCTTGAAACTGACTCTCCACTTGTCAATTACAATTACATTATATCTATTGTATTGGCTGCTGTGTTGGGTAAGCCCATTATTTATTATTATTAAGTTTGGTTAATATAAGTTATCACTGTTATATATTTGCTTGTTAGAAACTACTACATGCAAAATAATGACTCCAAGTGACCTACAAGTTTCTCTCTGTAACTCAATTTAAAAAAATAATTTTAAAAAATTAATGTGAAGTTAGTTAATACAATGATGACACACATTTTAAACATTTAAATATTTTCAAGGAGAAAACCTATTTACAAGAGGATCACAACTGTGAGAGAATGTAAATTATCTTTCCTTATCCTCAACAGTTGACCTATATAGTAAAGATTATATTGAATGGTTTAAAAAATGGCACATGCTTTTTATTGTTTTAATATTTAACAAGTATTTCTACTTGAGGCTTCTTGGTAGAATAGGGATCTCAATTCATTACAGGTTGGTAAGCAAATTTTGAAAGGACATGATCAGCACTGTTATAAAAGGACTACTATGCAAAACATTAAAACTATGTGAAAGAGCAATGAATACATTATCCTGAAGCCAAATATTGCCAAGTTCCAATCTGTAAAATTGTAAAAACTAATTTTTCCACCATGACACCTCAAGATCATCATATCCCAATTTGATTGATTGATAGATTGACATATATTTAATGAATGCTCACATCCAAACAACTCTCAACAATTTACATTATACAAAGCCAGAATAGTAAAGAAAGAAAAATATATCACATTCAGGAAAAACAAAACATACTTAATAAGACAAAATCTTAAAAGGTCTACCAGCTATTCTACCACAAGGCCTGGGAGAAAAGCCTTTTCAATGCTTTTTGGAACATCATTCTTGTGGGAACTATTCAATCTCTGGGGGAGAAATGAGGGAACAAGGGTTAGACCAAGAAGCCATGTCTCCATGATAGCATGCTATGGCATTGCTTAATTGAGAGAACCTCAAGTGCATTATTTGCTGGATCTTACTGGATGGGCAGAAACTATCAGGCATAGGTGGTCCTCAAATAATTAGGTTCAATGCCACAATGTGGTTGTCTCTTTTGCCGTAATGAGAAGAGGCTTCCATATAAACCCAGAAGCATCTGAAGCAAAGTGAATACAACAACAACACATGTAACTCACAAAGCTCTAGGCATATGTACATGTTTACACATAGCTTTCTTCTGGTCTTTAGACATATTAAAAGAAAAATACTAGATTGATAGGGGTGACTAAAAATATTTGAGTTCCAAAATAAGATTAAAGTCCACACTTCAAAAAAGCCATATGTGAGCATCCAATCTGTTTTTCAATAGAATTTTTTCAATCTATATTACAAAGAATAAACAACCTAGTTTGTTTTTTGATAAAAGTATTTCCATTATGGTTCATTTTAATAAAATTGCACTCACTTATAAACTTTGTTAGTGAATGGGATGAATTAATTTGATAGAAACTAATGGGATATTTGATCTTCTATTTCTATGATTTGACTGCATATCATAATTGCATTAGATATGTTTATTAATATTTGATCCCTATTTTTTATATGTTAACAGTTTTGGATCAATATATACACATTCTGGAATAGACACCTAGGATTGTACCATTCAGTGAGTTTTGTTTGGGTCAGCTTGGTTGTCCATCAGGTTTAATAAAGTCTTTAACTACTTGACACTTCATTATATCATCTGGAGAATGAATGCCAATTTTTTTCACTAAGCTATAGCCCATTAATATTAGGGCACCCAAAAGTACAATACAAAATTCCTTAAATAAATAACGTTCATATAACCTTAATCATCATATATGATGTTCCCTCTAGTTAAAAGCTATTCACTGAAAATAAATCCATAATTAAAATGCTTCCATTGATCACATGACACATTATCATCATATCAATCATTACAGTACTGTGTGAATCCGTTCAGAAGAAATTTCCAAACCATTGAAATAGAAGGCTAGATGCCACATATTTTTTGTATTATTCATGGCCATATAAATCGCTGAAAATGTATACTCAGTCAATATAATCAATAAAAGGAAATGCTGAGTTGCTATTCTGACAAGTACAATAAAACTAGTGATATATTGAAATCACATTACTCCAAACAAAAATTTCGGCAATCATTAAAACATCCACATAAAACATACATAAAGGGTCAAAAATGGGGAAGAAACTAGTTCTCTTCTTCTTCCACAGATGACTACTTTGCTATATACAAAGTTCTGTTGAAACAGAATTTATCATCAGTGAACATAGGTGAAGGACATCTTGGTGGCTATATTTTAGTTGAAACTGGGGCTTTCTAAATAGGATCAAATGGTCCTTTTACTGTCCATTTCACACTGCTGTAGTTATTTGTGTTAATCCAAGATCATTGGATTCTTCTCTTCCAGGAGGACAATATGATGACATTTCCACAACTAGTCATGCTGGCTTGTTTGTACCATTAATGTGCCCGGCATGAACAGGATTATGAATTGTGTTTCTAGCTCTGCCAGTATTTTGCCTGTCTGCCTTCATCTTAAAAGGAAAGCAGAAATCTTTGAAACAGCGCTTGAAGTTTTCATCCAAAAAAGCATAAAGAATGGGATTTAGACTGCTGTTGGTATAGCCCAATGCAATACAGAAATAGTAGCTAGAAATGGCTGCAGTGCTATGTGAGACATCTCCAAGAGCCTCAACTAACACAAAAATGTGGATGGGGGTCCAACAGATAATGAAAACTGCAACTACAACAAGAACCAATCTGGTGATACGGCGGAGGTTTCGATCTTTTTCTCGTGATCCAGACAGGAGCCGAACATTTTTCAAGCGCAGGATCATCAGAGTGTAACAAACTATAATAATTAGGACTGGGATAATAAAGGCAAAGACAAATACACAGATTTTCATAAAGATGTCCCACCAGACATAGTCATCATCTGGAAACTGAAGAGAACACTCAATGCTTCCGGTATCTGCACATAAAGGGACACATAAGAAGAAAACAAATGAATATGTTAGATTAAGCATTTCAGGAAAAAACAAATAGCATAGAATTTACAATGATTCAAAGTCATATCACTTTTGGAGCCTAAAATCAAGCTCTGTAGGCAAGATTCATAAAGTTTGCTTTTCTGTTTTATTGCCTGTATATTGACAGTCATTCTTGCAAATCAGAGGTGAAATGTTAACAGGCATATTTTAATATACCCTGGATATGAGTTCCACTGATTAAATTGAAATTTACATGGAAACTCTCCTCCATTATGGCCTACAAATGGAAATTAATTCTAATAAAATCTGCAAGATGTTTACCGAGTTTCTCCCAGTAAAATTCAGAGGATATAATTACAGGTAGTCTTCAACCTACAGCCACAAATGGCACCAGAATTTCCATTAGCAGGCAAGGCAGTTGTTAAGTGACTCATCCTCGATTTTACGAACTTTTTTGCCATTGTTGTCAAGCAAATCACTATAATTGCTAAGTGATTGGCATGGTCATTAAGTGAATCTGGCTTAGCCCATTGACTTTGCTTGTTAGAAGCCTTTTGCTGCCTGCCAAGTACCCAAATTTCGATCACATGACCATGGGGCTGTTGTGACAGGTATAAATGCAAGGGATGTTCACAAGTCACTTTTTCCAGTGCTGTTGTAATTTGAAATAGTTGCTAAACAAATATCTGTAAGACAAAGACTACTTGAATGTACAGGGGCTCTTTCACTCAAACAAAAAACTTAAGGAACCAGGATGAATATAAGTTAGGGTATTGAATAGTCTATTGCATTATTGAAACAAAGTTTAGAGAATCATTGCTAATTACATATGTCCTTTCTAAGTACAAACCTACAATCTCCATAATAGATTTGCTACTTACTAAAACACTCACTAGAGTATTGATACTTATGCAGATGTTCATGGATGAACTTTGCAAATGCATTTCAAAAGTGTATTAATTTCAGGCAATCCTACTGCAATAATGAACTGAAGTGGTTAGAAGGGTAAGCCATAGCTTTTAAAAAAGAGTTATGTAAGTGGGCAAGTGCAGCTGAGAAATTAAGAAATGTCTGCAAGAGAACAAAATATTATATTTGCTGTTATAATGCATCAGCTCACTCAACTGAATAAAAAGAAAAATGGGTTTTACTCATTTGTTTTCTTAAAAGTGCCTTTTACCAAGAAAATCAAGGTTTGGTGCACAAAAATTAGTAACTGGGTCCATCGAGACCACAGGTGTCAAACTCATGGCATCATGTTGCTGTCACATGATATGTCGTGATGTGTTTCCCCTTCATGGAACTGGGGTAGAAGTGGCCTGTGCATGATGCATCTGGCCCCTGGGCTGCCAGTGTGATACCCCTGATCTAGGCAGTTGTGCAGCTTGAAGCTTGTTGGTCTCAAAATCATGGGTATGATTATAATATTTAAGAAAACATCTCAGAAAAGGGAAAAAAATCTAGGAAAAAAACCTAGGACATCAGCACATCAACTGTGGTTTAGTTAAATTTTATTTTACTCATTTTTTTAGTTTAATTTAGGTTTTCAATTGGTGTCAGGCTCAAGGAACCAGAACAACCCCACAAAAAAGCCAAAGCAGTTTCTTTATTGTGGATCACCTGTTTTACAAGTGTCTTGCCACACTGAATGTATTTTCTTGGGAACCAGCAATGAACAGCTTCACTAACCTGGCATGTGTTATTTGCTTCCATGGAGCAACTCCGTGCTGAAATGCCTCTTTACTCCCTTCTCTCCTTTAGCCTGTGATTTAACTAAATTGGTATGCCAGTGCTTGGAATGCAGTTTTTAAAATAATGTACCTTTAATCCAGTGGATATAAACTGCATAATGTACATAATTTCTCCACTCTATGTATATTTCCTCACCACTTTCAGATATCCAGGATTATACTTTGGACCCTCTCACAGAGCAATCTAAAAGTAATTGTTTGCCACAGGGAATATTTTTTTACATGTAGACATGTAACTTTCTTCCATACTAGTATATTCAGATCAAATTTTATTTTTATGCACATACTTACTGTATACCTAAAGTAGCATGATGTGGCTTACTGTAAGAACAGCCAGTTTGTGGCTCACAAGTGAACATACAAAATGATTTCATTATTATTTTATTATCATTATTAAAATATTTAGGAAACTAGTACAAAATAAAATATATAATAATACAAATATTTTAAAAGTAATTATAATGAAGTTTAACTTTAAAAGTACCTATTGATATTATTCCAGCATACATATTCACTTTGAGATTAATGAAGCATGGACTATAGATATTAATATAATGTGATCCAATGTATTCTTATCCTTGGTGTATGCTAAATCACCTATTCTTCTTTTCAGGAACTACGGAAAATGTATTTACAGATATTGTTGCTTGGAATGTGGTTATAGGAGTGTGGAAAAAACATCTGAAATTCAAAATATTTTGTTCTTGAAATAGCCCTGTTTATTTCAGGGGGCCCATTTGAACTTAAAACCAACTTGTTTCAAATACGATACATCATCCCCCCCCCCCCAAAAAAAGTCAGAATTGCTTTGAAACAATTATTTTTGCTGGAAAAGGGGCAATTCAAAACATTTTGCCTCCATAGTTCGCTGTCATATAATGTACTAGTTTTGAGAAAGGTAAATGCTAACTATAACCGCTAGATAAATAGCGTTTCTTTAGAGCCATAGTGGTTAGAATGCGGTATTGCAGGCTAACTCTGTCAACTGCTAGCAGTTCAATCCTGACTGGCTCAGGGTTGACTCAGCCTTCCATCCTTCCGAGGTCAGTAAAATGAGGACCCATATTGTTGGGGGAAATAGGCTGGCTGACTCTGTAAACTATTTAGAGAGGGCTGTAAAGCACTGTAAAGTGGTATATAATACTATAGCTATTTATGCTAAATTTTGATTTGGAGACTATGTGAAAGTCAACAGAGGGGTTCTGAAAAGCATAATAAGTCAGTTCAGTACTTCCAATTGAAATTATTTTCCTGGTGAATGAATTATTTCATTTTTAAAAAATTAATTTAATTCTTAAACTTCAAAAATCTGGATGATCACTAGACATTCAGAAATAAACAGAACAAACTCTGAGTACATGGCAGGGAGAAAAAGGATTCTGACAAAAAAAAAAAAGTTTCTGAAATTCTTTCCTTGCCATCTGATGTTTGTCCAGATTTTTGCAGTCCAGATCTGGTAGCACTAAACCAGTGGTGGCTAACCTTTTTTCCACTGAGTGCCAAAACAGGAGTGCTGGAAACTGGAAGAGCAGCTTCCTGATGCACACATGCAAGAATGCTGGAAACTGGAACCTTAATTTCCCAGCGCACACATGCACAGTGGCCACCCAGTCTTCCAATTTCTAACATGCATGCACACACAAAGACTGGCTGGCCAGCATGTACATGCACTCTGGGCATCTGCTCTTCCAGTTTCTGGTGCTCCCTCACATGTGAAGACCAGCTGACAAGTGCACGCATGTGCTCTAGGGAGCTGATATTCCAGTTTCCAGTGCTCCCACATGCATGAAAACCAGCTGACCGGCACACATATGCGGGCCAGAAAAGCTGTTCTTCCAGTTTCCAGTGCTCCCATGCATGGAAAGACAAGCCAGCTGGTGTGCATGCATTGCCGGAACTCAGAAGAACAGTGAGCAATGGCTAACAGGCAGGAGAAATGACTCTGTGTGCCACTTCCGGAATGCATGGCATAGGTTCACCATCACAGCTCTAGACTAAGTCATGGATTGCTTATCTACAGTTCATTGAATAAATTATAGCATAGTAAGTCAAATCAGGAGAAACTATGTTATGATTTGCCATGATGTTCTTCTCATTTATAATCCAGCCTAAAATTTTTGAACAGTATTATTAACCAGAATTGTATTGAGTAGTGTAAAAATCTGAGCCCTTGTTCTTTCCTATGTTTGTAACAGATAGTTAAATCATTTGGTTGGGAGATGCCCAGAGTTGGTTGAAAGATGGGTGATTCTATAAATATTTTTAAAATAAAATAATAATAAAATAATAAAAATAAATAATATAAAATATAAAATAAAATAAAATTCTCTGAAGCTGTGACCTCTAGGGAAGCTTTCTTTTTTAATGTTAGAAGGAGGTAAAGATAATGTTGATAAAGAAATGTAAGATCTCTTAACAGACAAAAGAGACTGTAAATAAAATTTAGTCCATGGGAAAGTAGAAAAGATAGAAGGAGAGTTTAAATAATTCTGCCTTGATTCTGCATTGCATAAGAGAGGACAAAAGAAAATTGTGGCAGGCTTTCAAGATTTTGTTATTATATCCTATAACAATAAAGAGTGTTCTAGTGGAATCGATTTCCTGGCTTACAGGGCTGACTTCAAAGGAGGGATTCTCAGAAATAGAATTATTTTGCTAATTCTGAGTAAATTGGAAAAACACAGAGAACTGACTTAAGAATCCAAAATAAAATATACCCAAATGTTTTACAGTCTACATATAAAATTGGCATTTGTACTCACCTTCCCTGACCTTGGTACCTCCAAGAACTATGGCTGAGATGCCTACAGATGAAGATAAGACCCAGATACATATATTGATGATCTTGGCTTTCAAAGGAGTACGAAAGTCCAGGGCTTTCACTGGGTGACACACAGCAATGTAGCGATCTACACTCATCATGGTGAGGGTAAATATGCTCGTAAACATGTTATAGTAATCAATTGAAATAACTATTTTACATAGCACATCCCCAAAGGGCCAAGTGTTCATTAAATACTCAGTACTTTGAAAAGGCATAGTTGTGGTGACAAGAGCGTCTGCCAGAGCCAAATTAAAAATATAAATGTTTGTTGCGGTCTTCATCTTTGTGTACCTAAAACAGAAGAAGCACTTTTAAATATTTCTCCATAAATTTAATACAGAGACTATTACAAAACATCACTATTTTGAATAGAATGCACACACTCACACATACAGTATACTCCAAACTGCTTACCTCAAGGTAATACTTTTTGTTTATTACTTTAAGGGTCTGGTGGAGGAATATTTTAGCAAAAATAAAAACACATGGGGATCTCTGGGAACAAAGCACATGCCTTCATTTAGATATGGTCTGCTTTTCCATATGGTGGTGCAGCTTCCCTTGCTCACCATGATGATTTCATAGAGTCAGTGCTGAAACCCAACATATAGAAGTTACCTCCAGACTTAGAGGTAACTGGGGATAGATATAAATCAACACAAATCACTGTTTTGATGAATGAATACAATAGGATAAGATTCTGCTCCATTACATGCTGTTATTACACCAATTATTAATAAATTATTAAAAACATTTGTTTTAAATAAGGAAAGTAATTTTTGCTTCATTTTCTTTGAAGAAAGGTAAAATACTTTTGTCCTCCAAACAAAGGATGCTATGGTTATATTGTTTGAATCTATTTCATATTTGTTTACATTCCTTTGCCACACAAAATATCTTGATTGATGTGAACTCCATTAAGTTGAATACTTTTGAGAAAAGTGGATTGTAAATAGGACAATCATTTAGCTTTCTGCATGATTTCTGCTTTGTTGGGTCATGAAGTTTGAGAGAATATTTCTAGAGAAAAAAATAAGGCAATAAAGATGGTGGTTACCTCAACTTTCAGTATCAATAACTGAATATTTTACTCCAAGATTTAATTGATTTAATGTTGCAATGCCCTGTTAACAATTAAGTTTTACTTGCCACAAGCAGAAGTGAATTAATGAGCGGTTTAATTGGAGTATGCAAATTAGTCTAACATAAAACAACAAAATTTATTTGTAGCAAATGAAAATATAACATTCTCTGTTGAGAACAAGTAAAATGTAGGATTTGTTTTCTTTAAAACAAAGCAAAATGCAGTTATAATATAATCAATATTTAATTCCATAGGCGTTAGTCAGGACTGTTTTATCAAATGCTAAGTGGGCCTAATAACAGAGTAATGCTGCTCATATCATTACATTACTTCCATAACATTTAGAAATCCCAAGGTGGTAACTACCCTGGGAATGAGAGAGAGAGAAAAGATCATGGCAGTTTTTTCCCCTAATATTTAGAATATTCAGTCAGTAGCATAGTACTATGATTGTACATAGTACTTCTTACAATAATTCCTTTGAATTGTTGAATAATCCCTATAAAGCACCATGCTATTCCAATCTAATAGTTTTCTTGTTCATAGTATCATTCGCTTCTTTTTAAAATAATATTTTCATTTGCATTAGTGAAAAAGACAGAAATAATAGGTCTGTAAAACTGCTTCACATGGATTGGCATATACAATTGATAATGTATTACAAGAGGCCAAACAGACCTGTCTGTTTTTATGCAAAAGTCTTCAGATTCCATAACTGAACATAACCTACTTTTCATGTTTACTACAGAAGTTTGCTTCCATTATACTAAAATTAAAATAGCAATGGATCTGAATCTCGTGGCCTTTAAGAAAGATCAAAGGATCCAGGTATCACCTGATTCTGATTTTGAAGGATTTCAAGACATTCCAATATTACATGGAGAATCATGCAAGCCTTGTGTTATGTTCTGAGCATGGGCGCTAAGAATGGAGACGAGCCGGTGAAACGGTGAACTTCAAAACTCTTTATTAACATGGTGTAACAGCTCAGCTCAATGGCTGCAACGGCCCCCTTTATATAGGCAAGCCATTGAGTATTTAACCAATGAAAACCAGGGAGCGCTAGCTCCGTTAATCAATGAGAGAGGCTCGTTAATAGCCAATCAGATTCACCTGAATGGACCAATCTGATGTCGCTATTAACGGCCAATCAGAAGTGCAGGGCCAGAACCCTGCACTTAACTTCAAGCTCTTAATAACCTTTATTAAACATATATATTCATTCACAACACCCATTCCCCCTGGGTTCCATTTAAGGTGTGCGGTTACGTAGTCCTTGAGGTAGGCAGGTTGTTTTGTTAGTCTATTTGATTTTTGTTGTACACCCGGTATTTGGCTACAGTCTTGTTGAGGTAGGATGTTGTCTGGTGAAAAGGGTGCCTCTAGTTCTGTATTCGAATTTTTGTTGTCGCTAACGTGTTTGGCATCTCCTTGAGGCGAGCTCACCCCCATCCTCAATCCTTCTTCACGTGTTGCCACTGCACTGTCACTTCTTTCGTTAAAGCTTTCGGCTATTTCAAGTTCATCTTCCTCCATATCTCCTCCCCCCTCAGTTTGGAAGTCAGGGGAGTCGGAGATCCCTGACTGTAGCCTTGAACACAGCTGATCAATATGGCGCTTCCATATTCTATCATCGCGACATTTCACGCGGAACAATCTGGGGCCGGTTACTTGGACCACAGTTGCCTCGACCCACAACAGATCGCCCAAAAAGTTCCTAGCAAAAACCAAGTCGCCTACCTGGAAGTTATGGCATCGCCTGCTGGATCTGTGTGGTTTCTCAGGTTCATATGATGGGTGCAGACGGTCGAGGTAGGAGTGGAGCTTCCGCCCCATTAATAACTCGGCGGGAGTTTTGTTGGTGACGCTGTGCGGAGTGATATGCTGCAAAAGGAGTATCTGGTTAATCTTGTCTTCGATATCGCCAAAGTCCATTTTATGCAAAGTTTTCTTGACGAATTGTACCATGCGCTCGGCCCTTCCGTTGGCCGCAGGATGCGCCGGCGAAGTCAGCGCATAGCGAATACCGTGGTCCGCCAATTACTATTCAAAGGACAGCACGGTAAATTGGGGCCCGTTGTCAGATACCAGAACGTCTGGTAATCCGTGTGTTGTAAATAGTCTGTCTAGTTTCCTGATGACCGCTTCGGTTGTTGTATTCTCATCTCATGGATTTCAAGCCAGTTCGAGTAGGCATCCACTGTTAACAAGAATGTGTGGCCTTTGGTAGGTCCCACAAAGTCCAGATGAATACGGGACCATGGTCCCCTCGGTGTTTCCCATTCGGTTGGGGTTGCTTTCGGTGGGGCGTTGCTTACTTCCTGGCATTTGTGACAAGCTTTTACCCATTTCTTGATCTGCTTGTCGATGCCGGGCCACCATGCATAGCTACGTGTGAGGGCTTTCATGCGCATGATGCTGGGGTGGCCATCGTGCAGGGTTCTTAGTACCGCTCGTCGTAGCCGTTCTGGGACAACGACTCTATCACCCCAGATAATGCAGCCCTTCTGGGAAAACAGTTCCGTTTGTCGATTCTTTAATGGGGCGTAGTCATCAGGTATTTGGTCCAATGGCCATCCGCACTCGACCCAACTGTGGACTCGTGCTAAGATGGGGTCGCGTTTCGTTTCCATTGCGATATCTCGGGCTGTTAATGGTGGTGTTCGCAGTGTCTCAATCTGCAACATTGTCACTGTCGGAGCGGGGTCATCAATGGTCTCTGGAAGTGGTGCACGGCTCAATGCGTCGGCGTGGGGAATGGCCTTCCCCGGGCGGTGTTGCAACTTATAATTATAGGCAGCCAAGAATTCTGACCAGTGAGTCATTCTGGTTGATAATATATAAGGGGTTGGCTTATCTCCCACTATTATTCCCAGCAAAGGTTTGTGGTCAGTCACTATAGTAAAGGCTCGGCCGTACACATACTCATGAAATCTCTTGACAGCAGACACAGTAGCAAGGGCTTCTTTATCAATTTGACTGTAATTGCTTTCTGCTTTTGAAAGCGTCTTTGAGAAATAGGCAACAGGGGCTTCACTACCATTTGGCAAAACGTGGCTCAAAATGGCGCCCACTCCGAAAGGCGATGCATCACACATGATCATTAAAGGCAAAGTTTCGTTGTACTGCATCAGCACAGCGTCAAAAGTCAATAATTTTTTCACATTTCGAAACGCCTGCTCCTCTCTGTGTCCCCATACCCAAATTGCTTTTATGTCCAATAAACGATGCAGGGGTTCGGCTACGGTTGCCTTGTGCGGCAGGAAAACATTATAAAAATTGATAAAGCCTAGAAATGCCTGAAGGTTGGCCTTATTTTGGGGTTTGGGGGCATTTTTGATTGCCCTAAATTTGCTGTCGGTGAGGTGAATGCCGTGACTATCAATTAAATATCCTAAAAATTCTACACGATCCGTGCACAGTTTACACTTGTTTTTCTTAACTTTAAGACCTGCGTCTTTGAATCTCTGGAGAACCAACCTCAGGCGATCCCTTAATATTTGCGGAGTCGGTGCAGCGATTAACACATCATCAAAATATGGGACAACACCAGTTCCGGTTTTTGCGTGGCTTTNTCCAAATGGGTCAGGGGGATATGGCTGCCCTGTAGGGACAGCCGAAGAGAGAGGGGAGCTGGACAGGGGGTTGGGGGTGTCGCAAACCCCCTCCTCGTCCTGAAAAACCCCTTTTTCCCAAGACGGTGGAGCGGCGGTCAGCAATGGCCGCCACGAAGAAGTCTTCAACCAGGTAAGATCGTGCTGGAGGAAGCAAGAAAAGTGAAAGTGCTGGCTGAGCCGGGTCAATCAACATCCTTTAAATTC